>AWOL01S0007189.1:27744-52828 GCA_000715115.1 Nicotiana otophora
CCCCTTAGACTAAAGGTCTTATACTTGCGGATCCTTCTCTTTTGTTGGGATCAAAATAACATTCCTATCCTCTGCAATTCTTTGCACTTTACGTCAATGACGACTCATCTTCTGAATTACTTCTGATAAATCTTTCTTACTAGGAGAAACTAAATTATTTACATAAAGGGAAAGCTACTGTATTTACAACTACCATACACAATTGTAAATGATTTAACTCTGCTCACATTGTCAATCATGCGGGGACCCTTTTTCGATAAGTCTTAAAGGTTATTCTTCTGTAGTATACTCTCTTACTACTATCTGATTTTTTCCCCACTGTCACTGTACTTCAAGTTTAAGTTAAACTCTTCGGATTCTAACACGCCTTCGGTTTTTATAACTGTTACCCACTCACTAGTGTTAACCTAACTAAGTAAATCAAATCGCACCTCTAATAGCTCTGATGTAATTGATAATTCATTGTATCTACTCAAGATATTTACTATTGTTTTAATAACCACCTGCTAGAATCATGTTTTCTTGTTCATCTTTGAATAGCTAAAGTTAAGCATAAGGTTATTCCTAACTTTCCTTACCACTCGACCCTATTCTACGTTCACATACTATCCCTATTTAAAAAAACAACTATGTCCATGGATCACACTTAGAGAAATTTCATCTCTCTTAAAATAAAATGGAATATCTAACCCCAAGCTTTCTACACATAAAACATTCATACCAAACATTAAACATTTATGGTAAATACTTAGTCACATAACCTAAGAGAGTACTATCATATCTTTTATTTCACAATAATAGATGCTTCTTATAGTAACTTACTAACATGGTACTTTCTAGTTCTAATATGAATAAATCTGAACAACTTAAATCATTCCCTAAAATTCAATATTGGCAGCTCTTGGTTCTCATTTCGTACATCATCTTTTATAGTCTAATGCAAGAGTCATACGTAAAACACATCCTTGGTAATAATAAATGTTTCTGACTCCTATTTATTTTGCCCTTAGGCTCCAGTATGTCCAAAACTATATAGATCAATTCTATGTCCGCTGCGATTAAATTCTTAACCTGTTACACTATGCGCTCTGACATCTGAACTATCATTCTCCAACATGTGGCTCTATTTCCAAGAATTAAATAAAGTTGTCCTGGGAGGTAAAACACATACGAATGCATTGCCATGCACAAACATATCGGTCAAAATATAACATCATCTGATAAATAACTTTCTGCACCATCCAGTGAGTCTTGGGTCTTAATCTGGACCTAAAACATTCAAAACTTTCGCTATAATCACTGTCACCAAAATTTGGATATACTGAAAATTGGACATCTGGTAACTGAATAACTGATAATGGGCATACTGAATAACCATAAACCTGCTAACTGAAAGACTGTATAATTGGTAACTATGGTAAATTGATAACCATAAAACATGATAACTGATTTTGTACCTTTTGATAAATTCACGCTCTAATATGTACTACTATCCATTGCATCCCACTTTCAACAACCTCTAAAGGACTTGGGTTTTCACTGCACGTCTCTTATGCATTCGGTACGTCTTGAATTTGATAGGAAGAGAAGGTTACCCATTGCTCTAACTTTCTTGGCACGATTTAGATTAGAATGAAATGAGATAATCCTAAATGTCTTGGTAGTTAACCATTTATATGTGCAGCTGACACACACATATAAAGGAAACTCCACTGGACACATCTTCATAGACTCTCTATGATACTTGAACCTAGTGCTCTGATACCAAGCTTTGTCATGCCCCGAACTTGGGCATGGACATAACACGACACTCGGTGCCTGACTACATGTGACCGAGCAAATCAACTGTCTGGCTGAATCAACATGTGATATCATAACGTACTGAATGCAGAAGATAAACTAACACATGTTGATATACTGAAACTGTGAATGATATAAATCAAAGTGTGGAAACACTAATACAAGTCTAAACAAATTTGTATTCAGCATTGCTTAACATGAAAAACTTGAGACTCTGTCTAACTGTTACTCTAGTCTATTAAGCCTCTAATGAAGTACTGAAAACACTGAGTGTCTGAAATTACTGAAGACTTTAAGGATCATAATGCCCTAAAAAAATTGGGGATCACCAAATAGTTGGTAAGAGAATCCTAGCGCTCTGAATCATCAACCTGTAAATTATTACCTGCATCGGGAGATGCATGTCTCGGGCAAAAGGGACGTCAGTACATTTGAATTGCAGTGGTATGTAAGGCAACTGAAAGAAAGGATTATAAATGCTGAAACTGAAACTAAGTTGATAACTGAGAATTAATAATTGATAATTGAAATGATAACTATTGAAACTGAAGCTGAAATGATAACTGATAACTAATAACTTAAATTATAACTGATAACTAATAATTGATAACTGATAACTGATAACTGATAACATATAACTGAAATGATAACTGAACTGAACAAAGGAAGTAACGATATGAATACTCTCTTTTCTGAATGATGAATATCCTGTTTATCTGAATATTAACTGCGGCCTCAGGCCCAATATATATATGCACAAACTGCGGCCTCAGGCCCAAGTCTACGTATACGTAACTGCGGCCTCAGGCCCAAGTCTACGTATACGTAACTGCGGCCTCAGGCACAAAAATTCAAAAGCATAAACTGTGGCCTCAGGCCCAAAGATGCATAAAGCAATATATGCGGCCACAGGCCCAAATACAGGTGTTTAACATTCAGGATTTTAAAATCATGAAATGAGAATCACACTGCAATATATGATACTGAAATATTGAATCACACTAAGACATGTATTCTTGAACTGATTATGAAAACTGAAACTTCAACTATTTATGACATGCCGAGTAAGCTATACTGAGACTCGAGTACATCAAACCAAAGTCTATATTGAATACGCGCTAAGCTCACAAATATTCAAAATGAAAGTCATGAACGAGTTAGGAATCTAGAGAATAGAAGCTCTGCAACTATTCATGGAACTAGGCTTAACTATATTTTTTAGGCAATTAGTAACGTCGTAAAGGAAATGTATTGTAGGGAGTATTATTAACATTCCCAAACATAGAGAGTTAGCCTCACATATCTTGACGCCGATTGCCTCCTTCAACGATAATCTATGTCAATATATATATCAAGATGAACCAATATTAGCACTAATTCTCATGTTTTGATCACTTAGGAATTCTATCAATCACCCTTTGGGCGTAAAGCCACAACCATTAATATTTTGTCTTTTCTTCACCAAGTTCTCATTCTACTACTTCTAAGTGATCCTACAATCCCAAATAGATGTAACTAACACCAATTCTCATCTCCTATATGTTTACAATAATCATAAGTCAACAATCCAAAAACATACCATAGATCATATGGTTCTCTTTATCAAACCCATTTACTATTCTCTCATAACTCATCAATTCATAGCTATAAATTATTAAGTAGAAGCATTACCTTTTTGAAGTTCAATCCTCTTGAATTCGAGTTATAGCATTTCCTTTCTGAACTATGGTGTTTCGATCGAATATCTTGGAGGATGGAGAGACCTTGGGGAAGTTAGGTGCTTGAGACATTTCCTTTCTAGAGTGGGTTTTCATGTTTGTGGTGTGGGGGGATGAGGTATGGCTTTTAAATAAGTGAACACGTCCTAAAATTGAGGAGGAAAATAAAAATAGCTCGGTTAAACCTCGCATGCACGAGGCATTATCAGGGGAGCCGAAATAACTGTGCAAGGAGCCAAAATTACAGTGCCTTTGCACTGTCTGGGGTGTTGAGGGTGATGCCCTGGACAGTGCCTTGCATTGTCTATGGCACTAAGTTTTTATTGCCTTGCATTGTCTATGGCCATGAGTTTTCATGACCTTGGACTGACTAGGCTATAATACATACATCCCATAAATTTAGTCGATTCTATTTAATTTTATAGACCTCACTCTTGCTCTTGATCTTAAAACAATTGTTTCCACCCGTACTCATCCCGATAGGACTTCACATGTCTAGAAGGTCACATTAATACTCATTTCATACATCCACAACTAATCCGGATTTATAGGGCGTTTCATGCTTGGAGCAGTGATGTGATTCTTTTAGTTAACAAAGAACCAACCGACTAGAATCAAGATCTTGAAACAAAAACTTGGTTTGTGGGCAATTTCAAGAAATAATGTATCTCATATTTTAGGACTTGGAATATCATTGTTACCTATTGCTCTATGTTTCATGGCACGATCTAGAGTAGAATAAAATGAGACAATCCTAAATGTCTTGGTAGTTAACCATTTATATGTGTGGCCGGCACACACATATAAAGAAACATCCACTAGATACAACTTTATAGACTCCCTAGGATACTTGAAACTAGTGCTCCGATACCAAGATTTGTCAAGCCTCGAACCTGGGCCTGGAACACGACACTCGATGCCAGACTACATCTGACCAAACGAACCAACTGGCTAGCTGAATAAAAATGTTATATCATAACATAATGAATGCGGAAGATAAACTAACACATGTTGATATACTGAAACTCTGAATGATATAAATCAAAGTGTGGAAACATTAATACATGTTTGAACATATCTGCAGTCAATATTCTTTAATATGAAAAATTTGGGACTCTATCTAATTGTTACTCTAGTCTACAAAGCCTCTAATGATTTACTGAAAACACTGTCTGTCTCAAAATACTGAAGACTATAAGGTAATGATAATTCCTCGAAAGAACTGGGGATCACCAAATAGCTGGTACGAGAATTCTAGCACTCTGAATTGTCAACCTGTAAATCATTACCTGCATCGTGACATGCAGGCCTCGGGCAAAAGGGATTTTAGTACATTTGAGTTGCACTGGCATATAAAGAAAGTGAAAGAAAGAATTATAAATGTTGAACCTGAAACTAAGCTGATAACTGAGAATTGATAATTGATAACTGAAATGATAACTATTGAAACTGAAGTTGAAATGATAACTGATAACTAATAACTGAAATGATAACTCATAACTGATAATTGAAATGATAATTGATAACCGAAATGATGAATGATAACTGAACTAAACAAAGGAAGTAAGGATATGAAAACTCTCTCTTTTGAATGATGAACAATGTGTTTATCTGAATATTAAACTACAGCCTCAGGCCCAATATATATATGCACAAACTGCGGCCTCGGGCCCAAGTATACGTATACATAACTGCGGCCTTAGGGCTAAAAATTCATAAAGCATAAACTGCAGCCTCAGGCCCAAAGATGCATAAAGCAAGTGCGGCCTCAGACCCAAATACAGATGTTCAACATTCATGGATTTAAAATCATGAAATGAGAATCACACTGAAATACATGATACTGAAATAGTGAATCATATTGAGTTACATAATACTGAAATACTGAATAGGACTTGACTGATACATGTATTCTTGAAATGATTATGAACACTATAACTTCAACTATTTATCACATGCTGAGTAAGCTATACTGAGACTTGGTTACATCAAACCCGGCCTATATTGAATATGCACTGAGCTCACAAATGTTCAGAATGAAAGTCATAATCGAGTTATGAATCTATAGAATAAAAGTTCTGCAACTATTCAAGGAACTAAGCTTAACTATATTTCTGAGGCAATTAGTATCATAGAGAGTTAGCCTCACATACATTGACGATGGCCCTTTTGAGCATATCACATTGTTCTTCGCCTCCTTCAACGATAATCTACGTCAATATATATATCAAGATGAAACAATATTAGCATTAATTCTAATGTGTTTATCATTTAGGAATTCTATTAAACACCTTTTGGGCGTAAAGCCTCATAGCCCTTAGTAATTGGTCTTTTCTTCGCCAAGTTCTCATTCTACTACTTCTAAGTGATCCTACAATCCTAAATAGATCTAACTAACACCATTTCTCATCACCCAAATGTTTACAATAATCATAAGTCAACAATCCAAAAGCCTGCAATGGTTCATATTGTTTTCTTTGTCAAACCCATTTACTATTCTCTCAAAACTCATAAATTCATAGTTCTAAATGATTTGGGAGAAGAGGCTTTACCTTTTTGACGTTCAATCCTCTTGAATTCGAGTTCTAGGATTTCCTTTCTCAACAATGGTGTTTTAATCGAATATCTTGGGTGATGGAAGGACCTTGGAGAAGTCAGGTTATTGAGAGCTTCCCTTTCTAGAGTAGGTTTTCGTGTTTCGGGTCTGGGGGAACGAGGTATGACTTTTAAATAAGTGAACATGTCCCAAAATTGAGGAGGAAAATAAAAATAGCTCGGGTAAATCTTTCATGCGCGAGGCATTGTCAGGGGCGCCGAAATAACTGTGCAAGGCACCATCAAAGGCACCAAAATTGTAGTGCCTTGCACTATCTGGGGCATTGAGGATGATGCCCTGGACAGTGCCTTGCACTGTCTGTGGGAATGAGTTTTTATTGCCTTGCACTATCTACGGCCGTGAGTTTTCATGGTATTGCACTGACTAATGCTATAAGATGTACCTCTTATAAACTTAGACGATTATATATAATTTTATACACCTCAATCTCGGTCTTGATTTTAAACAATTGTTTCCACCCATACTCATCCAGATAGGACATCACATGTCTAGAAGGTCACATTAATACTCATTTAACATATCCACTACTAATCCAGATTTATGGGGTGTTACACGCTTGGAGCAGTCATGTGATATTTCGAGTTAACAAAGAACCAACCGACTAGAATCAAGATCTTGAAACAAAAACGTGGTTTGTGGGCAATTTCAAGAAATAGTGTATCTCAAGTTTTGTGACTCGGAATATCATGGTTCAAAAACAAGGGAATAGATGACTATTTGAACTATAGGAAAGACTATTTAGTCATTCAAAACAAGTAAATATTGATGTTGAATCTGTTCAATGAAAGTTATGATTCTATGATATTAAAAGAACGAATGTAGATCACGAAATGTGTTCCTGAATGATCAAGAACAAAAAGGTTCCTAAAGTCACCACATGGAATCAAATAACGTGATAAAAAGAGTTAGCCTCACATACCTTGATGCTGGCCCTTTTAAGCATATCACAATGTTCGTTGCCTCCTTCAACAATAATCTACGTCAATATATATATATCAAGATAAACAAATATTAGCACTAATTCTAATGTTTTAGTCACTTAGGAATTCAATCAAACACCCTTTGGGCATAAAGCCTCATAGCCCTTAGTAATTGGTCTTTACTTCACCAACTTCTTATTCTACTACTTCTAAGAGATCATACAATCCCAAATTGATGTAACTAACACCATTTCTCATCACCAAAATATTTACAACAATCATAAGTCTACAATCCAAAAGCCTACAATGGATCATATGGTTTTCTTTATCAAACCCATTTACTATTCTCTCAAAACTCATAAATTGATAGATATAAATGATTTGGGAGAAGAAGCATTACCTTTTTGACATTCAATCCTCTTGAATTTGAGTTCTAGGGTTTCCTTTCTAAACAATGGTGTTTCGATCGAATATCTTGGATGATGGAGGGACCTTGGGGAAGTTAGGTTATTGACAACTTCCCTTTATAGAGTAGGTTTTCTTGTTTGGAGTGTGGGGGGAACGAGGTATGACTTTTAAATAAGTGAATATGTCCCAAAATTGAGGAGGAAAATAACTCGGATAAACCTTGCATGCGTGAGGCATTGCCAGGGGCGCCAAAATAACTGTGCAAGGAGCCATCAAAGGAGCTAAAGTTACAGTGCCTTGCACTGTCTGGGGCGCTAAGGATGATGCCCTGGACAGTGCCTTACACTGTCTGTGGCACTGAGTTTTTAATTCCTTGCACTGTATACGGCCATGAGTTTTCATGGCCTTGCACAGACTAAGGCTATAAGACGTACCTCCTATAAACGCAGTCGATTCTATTTAATTTTATACACCTCACTCTCGGTCTTGATCTTAAAATAATTGTTTCCACCCATACTCATCCAGATAGGACTTCACATGTCTAGAAGGTCACATTAACACTTATTTAACACATCCACAACTAATCCGGATTTATGGGGTGTTACACGCTTGGAGCAGTCATGTGATTCTTCGAGTTAGCAAAGAACCAACCGACTAGAATCAAGATCTTGAAACAAAAACGTGGTTTGTGGGCAATTTCAAGAAATAGTGTATCTCAAGTTTTCGGACTCGGAATATCATGGTTCAAAAATGAGGGAATCGATGATGATTTGAACTATAAGAAAGACTATTTAGTCGTTCAAAACAAGTAAATATTGATGTTGCATCTGTTCAATGAAAGTTATGATTCTATGATATTAAAAGAACGAATTTAGATCAAGAAACGTATTCTTGAATGATGAAGAACTAAAAAGTTCCTAAAGTCACAACATGGAATCAAATAACATGATAAAAGAGAGTTAGCCTCACATACCTTGACGTTGGCCCTTTTAAGCGTATCACAATATCTGTTTCCTCCTTCAACGATAATCTACTTCAATATATATCAAGATGAACAAATATTAGCACTAATTCTAATGTTTTAGTCACTTAGGAATTTTATCAAACACCCTTTGGGTGTAAAGCCTCATAGCCCTTAGTAATTGGCCTTTTCTTCACAGAGTTCTCATTCTACTACTTCTAAGTGATCTACAATCCTAAATTGATGTAACTAACATCATTTCTCATCACCCAAATATTTACAGCAATCATAAGTCTACAATCCAAAAGCCTACAATGGATCATATGGTTTTCTTTATCAAACCCATTTACTATTCTCTGTTTTAACTAGTCCGTGTTACCAAAGATCGGGTAAGGACTCAAATAACCTCAATGAGAAGGTGTGAGGCACTCATCGAGGTCGACAAATATGGGTCCCAACCGAAGTTTACACTGTGTAGGATTATCATATCACAATTGTCCAAAGTTATCATATAAGTGTGGGAAGGCAAGGAGTTTAAAGGTTCTATTGTGAACAAGTATAAAAAAATATCAGGTCAACAATTAAACAATATAGATAGTCAATACAAGTCTTTAGAGCTTACAAGGTACAATGTAATTATTCATTATTCAATGACTAAGTGGGAACAATAAACATGTAAAGGAGAGGGGTGCTAAGTTTTTTAGCATAAAGGATCACCCCGTGTATACTTTGCAACTCCTTTAGAGTAAGGGTTGCTCATATTATTCAGAGGGCATAGACTATCATCTCCTGCTACCTGATTACTATGTTAAACTGTCTCCTATGCGTACGCTACCCGTCCTATGCCTATGGTCCAGGAGGCTTTGGACATACTATTTGGGAGGTTCTAGACACTACTTAGGATGCTCAAAATGATAAAACTAGGCGCGCATTCAAAACATATAGGATTTCACACAAAGTCAATAAATGGCTCAAGTTGCCCTCCACACGTAAGCAGCAAAATGCACGCAACTAGACAGTTTCAAATTAGAACATGTTAAGTCATTAAGTCCTATAAACATGGTCTCAATGTGATTCGCATTTAAAGTATTGTACATGCAGCATTGCAGCTTTAGACTAACACATTGGCAGATTAAAGGTATTGCAGGTCCTATAGGTATGATCTCTAATTGTTTTCATGATGAGGTAATACAGCTGTTTGAAAGCTCAACCAACGCTGATTTTATAAACATGCTTCTTAGGCGGGTGACAGTATCTTATAGGCATGATTTCTAATGACTGACAATCGAATATGATTTTATAATACTTTATCCCTATAGGCATGTCATCTAAGTGTGGCAGTACAACAAAGCAGCAAAAAAAGTCAATTAATTTATTAAGATCCTACGGTTATAATATATGGGTAAGCACTACAATAAAAGCACTAGAAGCGACTGATTGGTTAATTAGTTAAAGCCCTATAGACATGTTATAGTTTAGCTATAACACCCCATAAAACTTTTAAAGTACTTAAGTGTAAGGCCTGGTAAAATTTGCAAAGAAAATAATGTTTCATGGTGCCGGACTAGGCTTACGTGTTTTAGGTTGAACAATGCACCGAAAAGTAAAGGAATATGTTTGGCGGAAAAGTGTATTTCTGTGGTCCATTGTGAGATGGCAGAACCACTATGCGGACCGCATAATGGCCACAGAGTGAGGCAGTTAATTGGGTCTGTTGGAAGCAACTATGCGGTCGACTATGCGACCGCATAACAGTTATGCAGTGCATTATGCAATCACATAACAGTTATGCGGACCGCATAGTGACCGCATACACAGACAGTTCTTTTGGCTATTTTGTAACCAACTATGTGACCGATATGCGGTTCGCATCTTTGGGCCATTGTTGAGCCATAATATGATATTTTAGATTGAGAGAGAGTGCCATAGGGTGAGAAGGTGTTCTTCAATAATTGTTCTTCAATTCTTGCTCATGTTTTGGAAGATTAAGAAGGGAATCTCACTAGGTATTCATCCTAGAGGTAAGATTCTACACCCTAAACCCTAATTTCGTAATCTTCTAAAAATGGGTAACTAGCAAGCTAATTTTTGGGATGAGAGTTGTTTATTTTACATGCATATGTTATCAAAGGGTGTAGGAATATTATTGAGCTAAAAATGATAAATATTGGGTTGTGGGATGATGGAATCCTTCATAAAAAGGACATTGAAACCTTATGCACACCTAGTGTTTGATAAAATGCTCAAGTGAGCTAGAACCATGATCATCTTCCAAATTTTGATTTAGTTTGTTATATTTCTACAATAGATTGAAGTTGCTAAAAATTCTGGAACGTTTTAGAGTTAAGGAAGCTCAATTGAGGTTTGTTGGTTAAACTCTTCTTTTAGAATTGAATCCCACGATATTTATGTAAATTATGTAACTTTGGGCTTTTACTTTTGTAATTTTGGCCACAGTAGTACCACTAATTGAATCATCTTCATTTTTTGAATTATCATCATCTGTGAAATATCCACCAATTGGTACCTTTCTATTGGCTGCTTGTAATATTCTTTTTGTGAGATTTTCCATCTCTATTTTGTCAAGTCTATGCTTAACCGTTTTTATTTCATCTTTTACAGATTTTAATTATGTCTGTAGATGTTGAATAGTAGGTTTATCATCTTTGACAGAAAATCTATTCATAACTTCTTTCATATTAAAAGGTTCTATTTTAAGGTGATTTCCCTTTTGATTAATGATGATATTTTTTAATTCTGTTAAATATTTTCTTTTGATTTATTCATCATATATGTGATTAATAATATCAAATAAGACTTCATTAGAGTCATTGGTAATAACGTTAATAGAATTTTGTCCGCACACACATATTGCACCAATGCAGCTATAGTTGTCTTGTTTAGAGCTACTGCTGATGTCTGAGCTATATGCCGTATTGATTAGTTCATCGTCACTGTCAAAATAACTTTCATCTGATGATGACGATGATGTGTTGTTGTCATCTTCCTCAAGAATAGCGTACAACTTTTCTTTAGTAGTTTCATCTATTTCTAAGGTGTTGACCTTTTTCTTTTTCTTGTTGGTGACATGGCATTTATTAGCTCTATGCCCTGTCTTTCCACATGACCAACATTTATCACCATGTTCTGTTTTAGAACGCCTTTTGAACCTTCTATTTTATGGGGTTCCTTCTTTCTTTTCTTTACTCTTATGGCGTCTTTTGGATTCAATCCCCAAGATAGTATGAGAGGCTAAACCTTTGATGTGATGCCAGGCATGCAACCTATATCTATTCCACCTTACAGAATGGCACCAACAGAGTTGAGGGAGCTAAAGGGACAATTAAAGAATTTGTTAGAGTTCATCTGGCCGAGTGTGTTGCCTTGGGACCGACCGGTATTTTTTGTAAGGAAAATGATGGGTCACTGAGAATGTGTATTAATTATCAATAGCTCAACAAGGTCACGATCAGGAATAACTACCCACTGCCAACGATAGATGACTTGTTTGATCAATTACAGGGTGCTATGTATTTCTCCAAGATTGATTTGAGATTTGGTTATCATCAATTGATGATCATGGAGCAAGATATTTCGAAAACAGCTTTCAAAACCCGGTATGGGCACTTTGAATTCCTGGTAATGTCTTTTGGGCTAACAAATGCCCCGGTAGATTTCACACATCTTATGAACCGAGTTTTCAAACCGTTCCTCGACTCTCTTGTGATAGTGTTTATTGACTATATCCTCGTACATTCACGAAGTTGAGATGACCATACCGATCACCTCAGGGTAGCTCTACAGACTCTACATCAGCACCAGTTGTATACGAAGTTTTTGAAATGTGAATTTTGGCTTGAATCTGTCACATTCTTGGGTCATGTCGTCTCAAGAAAAGGAATTAAGGTTGATCCTCAGAAGATTGCAGCTGTGAACAATTGGCCTAGACCTACAAATACAATGGAGATTTGCAGCATTTTGTGCTTAGCCGGGTATTACAGGAAATTTGTTGAGGGGTTCTCCACTCTTGCCTCTCCGTTGACTAAATTGACGCAGAAGACATCTAAATTCCAATTTCCAGATTCTTATGAAAGGAGCTTCCACGAGTTGAAATCAAGATTGACTATGACACCGGTGTTGACCCTACCAGAGGGTACATATGGGTTTGTAGTATATTATCCTTCTAGGCTACTCAAGAATCATGAAAAGAACAATCCAAAACCTGACTTAGAGCTTGCGGCGATGGTATTTGCCTTGAAGATTTGATGTCATTAACTGTACGGCTTTTATGTGGATATATTAAAGGACCATAAGAGCCTTCAATATATTTTCAAGTAGAAGGAATTGAATCTGAGGCAGAGAAGATGGCTTGAGTTACTCAAGGATTATGACATCGATATTCGGTATCATTCAGGGAAGGCTAATATTGTAGCTGATGATCTTAGCCGGAAATCTATATGTGGTTTGGCTCACTTGGAGGCATATCAAAGGACATTGGCCAAGGAGGTTCATAGGTTAGCTAGTTTGGGAGTTTGTCTTGCGATTTCTAGTGAAGGAGGAGTGATTGTGCAAAATAGGGCTAAATCATCACTTGCTGTGGAAGTCAAGGAAAAACAATACAATGACCCATTGTTGGTACAATTGAATGAAGAGATTCACAAACATAAGACTATGGATTTCTCTCTTGGCATGGATGATCGTACGCTAAGGTGCCAAGGGCAGCTATGTGTTCCAAATATGGATGGTGTTCGGGAAAGAATCATGGCCAAGGCTCACACTTCTAGGTATTTCGTGAACCAGCGCTACACAAAGATGTACCACGATCTTAATGAAGTCTACTTGTGGAAAGATATGAAGCGGAATGTAGTAGACTTTGTGGCAAGATGTCCATACTGTCAACAAGTAGAGGTCGAGCATCAAAGGCCCGGTTGAGCTGGCACATAACTTAGAGATTCGTATCTTGTTTTGGGAAGATTGAACTATACTTGTTGTAATTGTACCATATGTTCCACTTTAACTACGAATGTATAGTATACTGTTTTGGAGATTTGTTAATGACGTAACTAATAGAAATGAACTGGTGTTATTCACATGATCTCTTATTGTCTAATTAATGAAATGTATTCTTCTCTTTATTCATGAGTAAGTTGGGTAGACGGCATTGTGCAGGCTTGCTCGACCGAGGTAACCCTCTTGAGCACCGGTCGCGCTCCTAAGGTCGGGGCGTGACACCGACCTTATCTCTCCAATCTCCTTCTCCAGTTTCCTGTATATAGATAGAGGCATTATGTTAATTGAGGCAGCAGATTCACATAAGGATTTATCAAAATTAATAGTTCCTAAAGAGCAAGGTATAGTAAAACTCCCTGGATCTCGACACTTTTGTGGGAGTTTATTTTGCAATATCGCGGAGAAATACTCTGTGAGCTTGACCCCACTTTCTTTTTCAACCTCACTCTTCAGCTTATCCCTACTTTCTTTTTCAAGTCTCATATCATTTTGGATTGGGGTGAGATTTTTCAACCATTGCCCACTTCTCAATGTTACAGCATTCACTATTTCTTTGGGATTTCATTCCATAACAGTTGGGAGAGTTATTGGAATCCTCTTAGACAATAGAGTAGCTAGCTGCCCAACCTGTTTTTCTAGGTTCTGAAAACCCATGCCAAGTTCTTTGATAGCTGCTTTATGTTCCCGTATAGCTGAGCTATGAGTTTCAAGCCTCTCATCTGTCTTGATAATAAAATCCTTTATTAGATCATCTATACTGGACTGATTAGAGTGTGGAGGCTGATATTGCTGCCTCTACTTCTTTTGGAAGGCTGGAGTTCCTTGTCCCTGGGTTCCGGGGTTGTTCTGTTGCTATGCATTCGCAGTACCCCCAAGTGAACTTCATGCAAAACAGAGAAGACTCTGACTCATTGAATTAAAATCATAATTTTCCACAACATTCATTTCCTCAGTTAAGGCTCGACACTCAAGAGTAGGGTGTCCTCTTTCACATATATCACAAGCTGCGTGAGGTTCATTTTCTGTCGTGGCTAAGGTCAACTTTCATATTTCTTTAGCCATAGCATAAAGTTGTACGTGCACAAATGTGTTAGCATCAACTTGGTGAACACCAGTTGATATTCTTCATTCAGCACTCTTAGAGGGCCACTGATTGGTATCTTCAGATAACTCATCAAGAATTGTAAGTATCTCCTCTAGAGTCTTCTTAATCAAAGGGCCTCCAACTGCATTGCTCAATGTTCTACGGGAGGCCGGTGTCAATCCTTCCCAAAAGTCTTGGAGTTGCATCCAGAGTTCTATCCCGCTATGTTGACACTTTCTAAATATCTCCTTAAACTTGTCCCTTACTTTAAAAATCATTTCAGTCTCTTTCTGGCAGAAGTTATGGATTTCTCTTCTAAATCTTCCTAAACGATTCAATATATAAAACTAGAGTTATAATTCACAAACAATCAATGCACCAAATCCATCAAACCTAAAGGGAACTACCCCATAGACATGGAGAAATTAATCATAAATATAATTAAAGTATCGGAAAACATAAATTTGATCCAAACTCGGGTCTTGAGTGAGGAAGTAATGATTAAATCCTCGTGATTATCTTCTTCCAACTCATACTTAGAGTCCTTAGGTCTAAAATATGTCAAAAGTCCAGAAAATAATTTTTTCCATGTATTTAGACGAAGTAGGGTCGGGCCCAGACAAAATTACCCTTTCCTAGCCGAAATAGGAAAATAACTCTGTAAAAATTGCACAGTCATGTGGCGCGCCATGTGGGGGGCATTAGTGGAACTTATCAGGGAGCACCACTACAGTAAATTTCATCAGGCTGCCAAAACACACTGCTGTGGCGCACCACGGGCCGCCACACACACCGCAGCAGCGCAAATTCCTCAGTATTGCTTTTTTCTTGATTTGTGATGTACAAGCGTGATCCTCGACTCCCGAACACGATCCCGACTTAATCTCTTCGGATTTTACTCAGATTTCAATGCTCCAAAAAAGCTCGAATAAGCTCCACCACATCTACATAACTCAGAATCATTCCTACAAGGCATAAAACACACAATAAGTGCAAAACACTACCAATTAAAGCTCAACACAGGTAAAGTGCAGTGAATTAGAGTGCAATAAGTGACTAAAACACATAATTATAGCCTACCATCAACACCCCACACTTTAATCATTGCTCGTCCTCAAGCAATCAAACTACATTTTATAAAGACACGATATTTTTAAACAAATCTCCTAACTCATCATGTCAAGAATATTTAAAACAAATTAAGCACAATACCGTAACATCCTCGCCTCAAGAATTGACTCAAAAGCACCACATATTTTTCAGTACCCGCTCAATTACTCTAACACAAAGGTCAACGACATTACCTTTCCTTCGTGAATCAAGTGTCCCCACACAACAATACAGAGTAGTTCCATACACAAATTAAGAAACATTAGGACCTCAATATAGAAATAATTCACGCACTCTCAAAAACAACATTGATATGCCACAAAAGACGTACCATACGCTTGACCGTAGTGTACTACTCTACTAATTGAGCTCATTCAGTCAAGTATCAAGTAGGACTCTATTTGGTTGTATAGTAGGGTGCGGAATGGGTAGGATACATTTGTATATAAGAGTGCCTACAATTAACCATTCAAAACCCCACACTTATGTCAAACCATAACTCTACCTTCAGATGAATATACATCAACTCCCAACTTCTTTAAGCACGAATACATAAAAAATTACCACTATGAAGGAATATGTTTAGCAACAATACAACTACTTTTCTTTTTTCCTTTTCTTTTTCAATTCAAGTGGATCTTACTTTTTTCAAAATAATGCACCTTTCTCCTTATTTCAATAGTTTCACTCAAAAGCCAAACCACCATCCCACACTTTAACTTTTACAAAGTTCATAAAAGATTCAAGTGCTCGCGAGAGGTAAAAGTTCTAATAGATGGTCAATTCAATCAAATGGGATCAAAGAGGTAAAAGCATATAACTGGCTCAACAAAGAAATGCCTATATCACATGAACAAGTGAATATAGAAGCAACAATTAAAACATCCTAACAATTCAATACATAAAACTAGAGTTAATTGTCCACAAACAAGTATCAATACACCAAATCCACCAAACCCTAAAGAGAACTACTCCATGGATATGGAGTAATTCATTATAACAACGTTTAATTTAAAGGAAAACATAAAACAATCTAAACCCTTGTCTTAAGTGAGGATTGAATGATGAAATCCTTGAGATTTTTCTTCTCCACCTCCTCCTTGGCTTACTTAGGTCCAAGATGTGTCAAAAGTCCATAAAATAACCTTTTTACATGTATTTATACTAAGTAGGGCATTAGTGGAGAACTTCAAACAGTTGATTTCTGACGGACAACAGAGAATTGGCATGCCGCGGCGCACCACGCGGAGCCCCACGCGCCGTGGCTGTGGGACTTTCTCTGAGTACGGATTGTTCTTTCTTTTTAGCTATCCCGACGTGGTTCTCGACCCCCGTATGCGATCCCGGCTTTTTCCCTCAGGCTTTTATTAAGACTATAATGCTCCAAATCATCCAAATTCATTCTGTAACATCCTCATAGCTCGTAAACACTCCTACAAAGCATTAAACACACAATTAGTGTAAAACACTAGCAATTAATGCTCAAACTCAATTAAAGTGCAATATATTGTAATGTAATAAGCGACCAAAACATGAGATTATAGCCTACCATCAAAGAATCAAACTACACTTGTTAAAGACACGACCTTTTTAAACAACTCTCTTAACTCATCACACCAATAATATTTAAAACAGATTAAGCACAATACCGTAACATCCTCACCTCGAGATTTAACTCAAAAGCACCAAATATTTTTCACAACCCGCTCACTTACTCTAACACAAAGGTCAACGACATTACCTTTCCTTCGTAAATCGAGTTCCCTCACACAAGAATAGAGGCTAGTTCCACACATAATAAAATTAAGAACAACTAGGAACTCAAGATAGAAAGAATTCACTCACTCTCAGAAACAACATTCATATGCCACAAAAGACGTACCATAGGCTTGCCCGTAGTGTACTACTCTGCTAACTGAGCGCATTCAGTCAAGGATCAAGTATGACATTATTTGGTTCTAATGTAGGCTGCGGGATGGGTNACCCCACACTTTAACTTTTACAAAGTTCATAAAAGATTCAAGTGCTCGCGAGAGGTAAAAGGTTCTAATAGATGGTCAATTCAATCAAATGGGATCAAAGGGGTAAAAGCATATAACTGGCTCAACAAAGAAATGCCTATATCACATGAACAAGTGAATATAGAAGCAACAATTAAAACATCCTAACAATTCAATACATAAAACTAGAGTTAATTGTCCACAAACAAGTATCAATACACCAAATCCACCAAACCCTAAAGAGAACTACTCCATGGATATGGAGTAATTCATTATAACAACGTTTAATTTAAAGGAAAACATAAAACAATCTAAACCCTTGTCTTAAGTGAGGATTGAATGATGAAATCCTTGAGATTTTTCTTCTCCACCTCCTCCTTGGCTTACTTAGGTCCAAGATGTGTCAAAAGTCCATAAAATAACCTTTTTACATGTATTTATACTAAGTAGGGCATTAGTGGAGAACTTCAAACAGTTGATTTCTGACGGACAACAGAGAATTGGCATGCCGCGGCGCACCACGCGGAGCCCCACGCGCCGTGGCTGTGGGACTTTCTCTGAGTACGGATTGTTCTTTCTTTTTAGCTATCCCGACGTGGTTCTCGACCCCCGTATGCGATCCCGGCTTTTTCCCTCAGGCTTTTATTAAGACTATAATGCTCCAAATCATCCAAATTCATTCTGTAACATCCTCATAGCTCGTAAACACTCCTACAAAGCATTAAACACACAATTAGTGTAAAACACTAGCAATTAATGCTCAAACTCAATTAAAGTGCAATATATTGTAATGTAATAAGCGACCAAAACATGAGATTATAGCCTACCATCAAAGAATCAAACTACACTTGTTAAAGACACGACCTTTTTAAACAACTCTCTTAACTCATCACACCAATAATATTTAAAACAGATTAAGCACAATACCGTAACATCCTCACCTCGAGATTTAACTCAAAAGCACCAAATATTTTTCACAACCCGCTCACTTACTCTAACACAAAGGTCAACGACATTACCTTTCCTTCGTAAATCGAGTTCCCTCACACAAGAATAGAGGCTAGTTCCACACATAATAAAATTAAGAACAACTAGGAACTCAAGATAGAAAGAATTCACTCACTCTCAGAAACAACATTCATATGCCACAAAAGACGTACCATAGGCTTGCCCGTAGTGTACTACTCTGCTAACTGAGCGCATTCAGTCAAGGATCAAGTATGACATTATTTGGTTCTAATGTAGGCTGCGGGATGGGTAGGATACATTTGGATATAAGAGTGGCTACACCTCCCTAATCACTTTAATACATACAGTTAACCGTTCAAAATTTTACACATATGTCAACCATAACTCCAGCCTCACATCAATATACATCAACTCCCAACTTCTTTAAGCACAAATACATTCAACATTACCACTATCAAGGAATAGTTTTAACAACAATAGAACTACTTTTCTTTTTTCCTTTTCTTTTTCAAATTCAAGTGGTTCTTACTTTTTCAAAATAATGCACCTTTCTCCTTATTTCAATAGTTTCAATAAAAACCCAAACCATCACCCCACACTTTAACTTTTACAAAGTTAATAAAATATTCAAGTGCTCACGAGAGGTAAAAGGTTCAAATAGATGATCAATTCAAACAAATGGGTAAGGCTTGTATTGTAGTTGCCAAAGAAACAAGATTACGGTCTCAAAGGGGTTAACTAAGATACTTAACAATTAGATGTGTAAAAGCATATAACTGGCCCAATAAAGAAACGCCTATATCACTTCCAATAATGAATAAAACTACCATTTTGCTTTGCAAACACAAGGGGCAAGTTATAGACATCAAATGCAATGCACATAATAACACAAAATCATAAACACACATGACATATAACTCACTCAGGATTGAACTATCAAGATACTCTAGTCAAAGCAGTTAAGTTATGTTAAGATCATACAATTAAAGGTACTTATACGACAGTAAAAAACTAAGCCTAAGCATCACACCTAAAAAACTTACTATTCTCAAGGTATAATAAAGTCAAGAGATATTGCCTTCGTTTTAAATCACAGCACAAGATTTCCTACTCTTAGAAAACAATTAAACTAACTGCACCTGGTTCAAATAAAACCCTTGAAAAGGAACTGCAACATAATGAAATCCTAAGGGGGCTTGTTATACTACCTAACAAAAGAATTTTTTTTGTCTTTTTCCATCGACTTTAATCACTTAAGAAACCTATCGGTGATATCCATCGTCGGGAAAAATCTAAACTTTTTCTATCTCTAACTCTTACAACTAACAAAAAGAAAACAAATGTACATACATACAAATATCCCCCACCACACACTTTAAGTTTAGATGTCCTCATGACACACAATTAAAAACATAAGGTATAGGAAACTTCCCTAAACATCTAGTCGGGGTCTAAGTCAAAGTCGGGCTCCATTCCTCGCCCCCAAACTAATGCACACATTCATGCAAACAACTTCTTCTCGGTATTCTTTGGGTACACCCCACATTTATCTTTCTCGCTCACCGCATCCTTCTCTTTCGAGCCCTTTACTTTCCACTCGACACTTGCAATTATTTTGTCCTTTTGTGCCCCCTTTGCTACATCCATCATAAAAGTCATATTCTCCTCACCCACTCTAATCGTGAGTTTTCACTCGTGTATCTCTAATATAGCTCTACCTCGCTAGTAATGGTCTTTCTAGGATGAGGGGGACCTCCTTGTTTCATCCATATTTCCCACTATAAATTCCACAGGAAATACGAAATTATCCCCAGAACTAACACATCTTCTACTATCCCCTCGGGTATTGTAGTCATTTGGTCTTCTAGCTGCAAAGATATGGATGCAGACCTTATTTCTCCAATCTTCTTCTCTAGTTTCCTGTATATAGATAGAGGCATTAAATTAATTGAGGCACCAGAATCATATAAGGATTTATCAAATTTAATATTTCCTAAAGAGCAAGGTACAATAAAACTCCCTAGATCTCCACATTTTTATGGGAGTTTATTTTTGTAATATCGCGCTGTAATGTTCTGTGAGCTTGACCACTGAGGTTGACTCTATTTTCCCCTTCTTCGTAATGATATATTTCAAGATTTTGGCATAAGCAAGCATCTGTGAGAACACTTCTGTGAATGGTAAGTTCACATGAACCTGTTTTAGCACAACCAAAAATCACCCAAACTGCTTGTCTAGATTTTCTCTACTTTGCTTTTGAGGGAAAGGCATATCATACATATGCTCGCTCTTCTCAGTGTCCTCCCCTCTCGAGTTTTCTTCCTTCTTGTTCTTCTCGAATTTCATATGGACTTTCTTCTTCTAATCAACATCACTCTTCAGCTTCTCCCCACTTTCTTTTTCAAGTATCACATTATTTTGGATTGGGGTGAGATCTTTCAACCCTTGCCCACTTCTCAAAGTTACAGCATTCACTAATTCGTTGGGATTTCTTTCCGTATCATGAGAGTTTATGGAATCCTCTCAAACAATAGAGTAGATAGCTGCCCAACCTGTCTTTCCAGGTTTCAAAANCACTCGTGTATCTCTAATATAGCTCTACCTCGCTAGTAATGGTCTTTCTAGGATGAGGGGGACCTCCTTGTTTCATCCATATTTCCCACTATAAATTCCACAGGAAATACGAAATTATCCCCAGAACTAACACATCTTCTACTATCCCCTCGGGTATTGTAGTCATTTGGTCTTCTAGCTGCAAAGATATGGATGCAGACCTTATTTCTCCAATCTTCTTCTCTAGTTTCCTGTATATAGATAGAGGCATTAAATTAATTGAGGCACCAGAATCATATAAGGATTTATCAAATTTAATATTTCCTAAAGAGCAAGGTACAATAAAACTCCCTAGATCTCCACATTTTTATGGGAGTTTATTTTTGTAATATCGCGCTGTAATGTTCTGTGAGCTTGACCACTGAGGTTGACTCTATTTTCCCCTTCTTCGTAATGATATATTTCAAGATTTTGGCATAAGCAAGCATCTGTGAGAACACTTCTGTGAATGGTAAGTTCACATGAACCTGTTTTAGCACAACCAAAAATCACCCAAACTGCTTGTCTAGATTTTCTCTACTTTGCTTTTGAGGGAAAGGCATATCATACATATGCTCGCTCTTCTCAGTGTCCTCCCCTCTCGAGTTTTCTTCCTTCTTGTTCTTCTCAAATTTCATATGGACTTTCTTCTTCTAATCAACATCACTCTTCAGCTTCTCCCCACTTTCTTTTTCAAGTATCACATTATTTTGGATTGGGGTGAGATCTTTCAACCCTTGCCCACTTCTCAAAGTTATAGCATTCACTAATTCGTTGGGATTTCTTTCCGTATCATGAGAGTTTATGGAATCCTCTCAAACAATAGAGTAGATAGCTGCCCAACCTGTCTTTTCAGGTTTCAAAAACCCGTGGCTAGTTCTTTGATAGCTTCTCCATGTTCCCGTATAACTGAGCTATCAGTTTCATGCCTCTCATCTGTCTTGATAATAAAAATCATAATTAGATCTTCCATACTGGATTGATTGGATTGTGGAGGCTAATATTGTTGTCTCTGCTAATTTTGGAAGACTGGAGCTCCTTTACCTGGGGTATATGGTATTTTTGTTGCCATGCATTCGATGTACCCCTAGGTGAACTCCATGAAAAACCGGGGTGCTTCTGACCCATTGCATTAAAATCATAATTTTCCATAACATTCGCTTCCTCAGTTGAGACTTGACACTCATGAGTAGGATGTCATCTTCCACATATATGACAAGTTGCGTGAGACTCATTTTGTATCCTGGCTAAGGTCAGCTTTCATATTTCATTAGCCACAACATCAAGTTGTACCTGCACAGATGTATTAGACTCAACTTTGTGAACACCAGTTGATTTTCTTCTTTCAGCACTCTCAGAGGGCCACTGGTTGTATCTTCAGATAACTCATCCAAGAATTGTAAATATCTCCTCTAGAGTTTTCCTCAACAAAGGGCCTCTAACTACATTCCTCAATATTCTATGCGAGGCCAAGGTCAATCCTTCCCAAATGTCCTGGAGTTGCATCTAGAGTTTAATTCCGCTATGTTGATACTTTCTAACTATCTCCATAAACCTCCCCATGCTGCAAAAACCATTTCAGTCTATTTCTGGCAGAAGTTATGGATTTCTGTTCTAATCTTGCTCGTCTTAGATGAGGATAACTATTTATCAAGGAATTGTCTAGTCATCTCCTCCCAAGTTCTAATCGATCCACTGGGCAAGCATCGAAGCCACTCTTTCGCATCACCTTTACATGAAAAGGGGAATGCCCTTAAGTACACTACATCTTGTGATATCCCATTGTATTGAAAGGTGTTCATAATCTCCTCAAAGTCCATTATATGTGAGTTTGGATTTTCGTTCATCTTCCCTATGAAAACACAGCAATTCTGAATGGTTTGAAGCAACCTTTGCTTCAACTCGAAATTGTTTGCTACAATTGGAGGTGGTCTACCACTTGATAATCCTTGATTTTAGACCTATTGTTGGAGGTCGCCAAATGTTTAGTTTGGGTGTTCTACATAGAGATTTAGAGTTGAAGAAAGTGAATGGGTTATTCTCAATATTCTCTCCATGAGGATGCTATGTGAATTGTTAATAAAGGTAAAGTATGTGTAGTCACATTAGGCCTTATGAAATCTTGAAGGAAATAGGCCAAATTGTGAGTGTGATGTTTCCCTATTATTTTCCTCCGTGCACCCCGGTGTTTCATGTGTCTATGTCTAAGGAGGTAATTGGAAATCCTTTGTATATCATTCCGGTGGAGGTTATTGAAGTTGAAGTTAATAAATAGTTAGCTTATGAGAGGTACCTAATTGTCATCCTTGTTAGATAAGACTGGAAGTTGGGATTGCCTACTTTAATATGTTATGGCGAAGTCTGTAAGTCGAGAAGGTCAATTTGATAGCCGAAAGCGTTGTGGAAAGAAAATATTTTTGCTTGATTGCATAGCAATTGGCTTTGATTTGAAAGGTACTTTCTAGGTGTTATGATTTAAAAATGTGTAGTTCATGTCCAGATATCACTCTTGATAGTACAATGCTTGTAATGATGAAATTAGTGTTGTTGATATACATTGTGATGCTTTGTCGAGTTGTGGGTATGTTGGTAGGTTGCTTTTGGTGATTCTATGACAAGTGGATAGGCCCAATTACAAGGGAAACTCTGTCGAAATTCTTAAGAATTTGTAAAGATAGTCGAATTTTAAGGGCCATAAGTAAGTTTAAATTTTGGAAAGGAAGTATGAGACCGAGGTAGTTATAAGTGCCTATGTATAATAGTTGGAGGTAAAAGGATGGTAACTCTATTCTTAAAAGTGACTTGTAAAATATTCGAGGACGAATGTTCTTAAGTGGGGGAGAATGTAACACCCCGGAAAAATTTTGAAGCACTTAAGCGCTATTAAGAAAGTTGATGTGCGCTAATTATATTATTTTGTGTATGGACAAGGACTATTAATATGATGTATATCAATTGGATATGATAAAAAGTGTATGAGGCATATTATAAGTGATATGGGGTCTAAGGAGAGCCATAAGTCCAAGTCAAGTTATAAATTTCATAATAGACTAAAGTTTCAAGTGAGTTCGCACAAGACCTAACTTCAAATGAGTATAACTCTCATGATTTGAAGAGTTATATGGTGTATTACCTATCAATAGAAAGGTCTGTGTTTAGTTTGTAATGCGTCAAACTGTTTGTCATTTCGACACTCCTACAAGACATTATGACCAAATTACCAAAGGCTGGCAGAAGGTGATTCTGCGGCCAATTCTGCGATCGCATAATTGATTATGCGATCGCAAAAGAGGTTATGTGACCGCAAAGCTGGTCGCAGACCTGGCCAGCACAGCCCAGTTCTGGGCATTGATTCTACGGTGCATTGTGCGACCCATATACCCATTTTGCGATCCATTATGCGACCGCAGTCCTGATTTTGGAGGGTTAATGTTTCTATTTTCATAACCCGGCCGCATTTTGATAAATAGCATTTGGGGGTTATTTTGGGGTATTTTCTGATGGTTTTAGAGAGGGTAAGAGAATTTTAGAGAGACAAGGAGGAAACATAACATTTGAATCATCCAATCTTGCACCAATCTTCAAGAATCAAGGAAGCCAATCACAATATCTTCATTTAAGAGGTAAGATTCAAACACCTAGTCTTCAATTTCGAGTTTGGGGTAAAAGATGGGTGATTAGGAGTATGATTCTTTGGTGTAAGAGTATTATTTATACATTCCTGTACTAATAAGGTTTGTGGGAAATTTGTTGAGCTCAAATAAGTAAAGATTTGGTTGTGTAGTGAAGAAAATCTTGCAGAAGAACCTTGTAGTTAAATTTGCACACCTAGTGTTTGATAAAATGCTCAAATGAGCTGAAACCATGAATATCTTCCTAATTATGGTTCAATTTT
>AWOL01S0007189.1:55586-66962 GCA_000715115.1 Nicotiana otophora
AGAATAGCATGTATGGCCCAGAGAGCCAATGAAATAATGATGTTGTAAGTGGTTAAAAGTATGAATGAAGCTATATACGATATGAAAGGTCATGAGGTAAATGAAACTTGTATTTATGTTTTCTTTGTATGCAAATAAAAAATGTTTTCCCCTGATTTGGGATGAGATTGTTATGACAAAGTTATTCCCCTTATTTGGGATGAGATTGATGATAGAAAATGATGATGTCTCACATGAGATGGCCTAGCCGATCGGTTCGTGATCGGACACCAATCCGCACAGATGGTGGTGATTGTGCTGGAAATTGTAATTGAAATTGTGATCTTGGTTGATGTCTTCAAATAAGAGAGTCTAGTTGATCGGGTCGTGATCGAACTCCGTGCTAGATTCATGGTGGTATATTTCCACAGAGATTGTGATTGTGGTTGATGTCTTCAAATAAGATGGCCTAGCCGATCGGGTCGTGATCGGACTCTATACTATAAGTACGGTGGTATTGGTATTGAGAGTGATTATGGTTGATGTCTCTAATGAGATGGCCTAGCCGATCGGGTCGTGATCGGTCTCCATGTAAAAAGTACGGTGGTATTGGTATTGTGAATATTGGTGTTGTGAATATTGGTATTGTGAACATTGGTATTGTGAATGGTGATATTGTCAACAGTGGTATATCGGTGCTAAAGATCTCTCAACTAAAAAAAATATTATCTTCGTATCTTGGAAATTAATATGTTTTAACTTGGAAATTGGATATCATTGATTGCTGATTGTTGTTTCTATGGTTTTACCTTTCTTACATTGGTATTCTATTTTGAAAGAGGACAATTAGCTTTACATACTAGTACTATTCCATATGTACTAGCATCCCTTTTGTCAGGGGCGCTGCATCTTTAATGGTTGCTGGTGGTTCATCAGCGGGCAACTTTGGTCCTCGTTAGCAGTCATTCTCTATTCAGCAGGTTTTGGTGAGCCCTACTCTATTCTGGGCCTGATGTTATTTGAGTTGTACATTGTGTTTTGAGGTATAACCGGGGCCTTGTTGCCGGCACTTCCATACTACTCTTCTGTTGTACTTATAGGTTCCGTAGACAGGTTGTGGGTGGTTTTTGATGTTGAGAATTGAACTAGAAATTTTGGTATTTGGAAAACATGTTTTTCATTATATCTATAAACTTGTAATATTTTGAAAAATATGAATGAAGTTGGTAATAGGAATAAAATGGCAGTTGTTAATGAAATATTTTCAATGTTTGATTAATGGAGTCCATCTCCTCTTTATTCATCAATGATTTTGGGTAGAAGGAAATCTAATAGGCTTGCTTGGCCGAGATCACTCGGTTAAGCACCGGTCATACTCTCCGAGTTTGGGGAGTGACATAACATCAACTGTAAAAAGGGAAAAATAAAAATAAAATAAAAAATCCCGAATTAGCACTACAAACTATTTCGAACGCTATTGATTGCCAATCCCCGGCAACAACACCAAAATTTGACAAGCGCAAAACACACACTTAAATTATGCTCGCTAATCAAAGATAGTATAGTATAATATCGTATCCATAGGGAATGGATTTAAAAAGTATTCTCATAGTTTCTAGCTTGATGGCTATCCAGGAGAATCAACAATTGAGATTTATATGATTAATAACTAAACTTAACTAATTATCTAAATCTATTGACTAGTGACTATCGAGACAAGGGATAAGCAACTAAGGTTATCAAGTGAGAAGATAGGGTTTAGACATGATAGGGCAAGATAATTGTTCGGGATCTAACTCTAGATAATTCACTTCTTATGTTGAAGTGAGTCTCTCGAATTCACTCAATTATTAGTTCAAACATTCAGCAAAAACTCCTCTCTCGATTAAGTCTTAACCGCACAAGATGAACCAATTTAAGCACGTGAATATATGCAAGAATGCATAGTGGATTGGTCTTTAGGTTTAATTCAACTAGCCTCTTTCGATTAGTTATAATAATCTATGAACTCAACCAACAATGTAATGAAAATATATCACAAGTTATGCCTCTCTCGATTACATGAACTAGTGAATATAGATGCAACAATTAAATCTTCCAAACGATTCAATGCAAAACACTAGGGTTATAATCCAAAAATAATCATCAATACACTAAATCCATCAAACCCTAGATGGAACTAATACATAGACATGGAGAAATTCATCACAAATATAACTAAAGGATAAAAACATAAATTCGATCCAAACTCGGGTCTTGAGTAAGGAAGGAATGATGAAATCCTTGTGCTTGTGTTCTTCCAACTCCTCCTTTGCGTCCTTAGATCCAGGGTATGTCAAAAGTCAAGAAAATAATGTTTTTTCATGTATTTATACCAAGTAATGTCAGGCCCAGATGTAATCACTCTTTCCTAGCCGAAATAGGAAAATAACTCTGTAAATATTGCACAGGCACGCCGCATGGGGCAACATGCCATGTGTGGCATTTGTGGGACTTATCAGGGAGCATGTAATTTTCATCATGCTGCCAAAACACACTGCTGTGGCGCACCACGCGCTGCCCCACACACCGCAGCAGTACAAATTCCTTAGAGTGTTGCTTTTTGCTTGAGTTTTGATGTCGATACGTGATCCTCGACACCCGAACACGATCCCGACTTAATCTCTTGGGATTTTACTCATACTTCAAAGCTCCAAATAGCTCGAATTAGCTCCAAAACATCTACATAACTCGGAATCACTCCTACAAGGCATAAAATACACAATAAGCGCAAAACACTAATAATAAAAGCTTTACACAAGTAAAGTACAGTAAATTAGAGTGCAATAAGCAACTAAAACACGAAATTACAGCCTACCATCAACATCCCCCACTCAAACCATTGCTCGTTCGCGAGCAATCAAACTACACTTTATGAAGACACAACATTTATAAATAACTCTCCTAACTCATCACACCAAGAATATGTAAAAAAGATTAAGCACAATACTGTAACATCCTCACCACGAGATTTGACTCAAAAGCACCATATTTTTCACAACCCGCTCGCTTACTCTAACACATAGGTTAACGATATTACCTTTCCTTCATGAATCAATTGCCGTCACACAACAATAGAGAGTAGTTCCACACATAATAAAATTAAGAACAATTAGGAACTCAAGATAGAAACAATTCACTCTCTCTCTGAAACAACATTCATATGCCACAAAAGACGTACCATAGGCTTGCATGTAGTGTACTACTCTGCTAATTGAGCTCATTCAGTCAAGGATCAAGTAGGACTTTATTTGGTCGTAATGTAGGTTGCGGGATGGGTAGGATACATTTGGATATAAGAGTGACCACACCTCCCTAAGCACTTTAATACATACAGTTACCCGTTCAAAACCCCACACTTATGTCAAACCATAACTCCACCTTCACATCAATATACATCAACTCCCAACTTCTTTAAGAACAAATACATTAAAAATTACCACTATCAAGGAATAGTTTTAACAACAATATAACTACTTTTCTTTTTTCATTTCCTTTTTTGATTCAAGGGGCTCTTACTTTTTCATAAGAATGCGCCTTTCTCCTTATTTCAATAGTTCCACTCAAAAGCCCAACCACCAGACCACACTTTAACTTTTACAAAGTTCACAAAAATTTCAAGTGCCCACGAGAGGTAAAAGTTTCAAATAGATGGTCAATTCAAACAAATGGGCAAGGCTTGTAATGTGGTTACCAAGAAATAAGATTACAGGCTAAAAGGGGTCAGCTAAGATATATAACACTTAGGTGGGTAAAAGAATATAACTGGCTCAACAAAGAAATGCCTATATCTCTTTCAAGACTGAATAAAACTACCATTTAACTTTGCAAACACACGGGGCAAGTTATACACATCAAATACAATGCACATAATAACATAAAAACAAGGCACATAACTCACTCAATATCGGACTATCAAGAAACTCTAGTCAAAGTAGTTAAACTAAGTTAAGATCATACAATTCAAGGTACTTATACAAGAGTCATATACTGAGCCTAAGCGTCACAACTAAATCACATACTATTCTCAAGGTATAATAAAGTCAATAGATATTGCCTTAGTTTCAAATCATAGCACAAGATTTCCTAATCCTAGAAAAGAAATAAAACTAGCTACACCCGGTTCAAATCGAACCCTTGGAAAAGAACCGTGGCACAAAGAAAAACCAAGAGGGACTTGTTACACTACCTAACAAAAACAATTCTTTTTATTTTTTCCTTCGACTTTAATCCCTCAAGAAACATGTCGATGATATCCATCGTCGGGAAAAATCGAAAACTTTATAAATAAAATTTCAAAACTTTTTCTATCTCTAAATCCTACAACTAACAAAAAGAAAAATAATATAAATACACACAAATATCCCCCACCCTACAGTTTGAGTTGTGATGTCCTCATGTTACATAATTATAAAGCATAAAATAAAGGAAACTTCCTTGAACATCTAGTCGGTGTCTGAGTCGAACCAATGGAAACATTCATGCGGACATCTTCTTCTCGACCTTCTTTTGGTACACCCCACACATATCTTTTTTGCTCACCACGACCTTCTCTTTCGAGCCCTTTACTTTCCACTCGACACTCACAGTTGGTTTGTCCTTTTGTACCCCTTTTGCTATATCCATCTTAAAAGTCATAGTCTCCCCACCCACTCTAAGCATGATTTTTCTCTCATGTATATCTAATATAGATCTACCCATCGGTAAGAATGGTATTCCTAGGACGAGGAGGACCTCTTTGTTTTCCTCCTTATTTACCACTATAAAATCTATAGGAAATACGAACGTATCCACTCGAACTAACACAACTTCCACTATCCCCTCGGGTATTATAGTCGTTTAGTCTGCAAGCTGCAAAGATATGGGTGCAGACTTTATCTTTCCAATCTTCCTCTCCAATTTCATGTAGATAGATAGATACACTAAAGTAATTGAGGCACCAGAATCACATAAGGATTTATCATAATTAATAGTACCTATCATTGGGTACATTTGAGTTGTCTCTTGTTGATGCACGAATTGCACGGTATGTGGCTCGAGGTTGTGCTAGTGTGACGTATCAGCCGAGTCACTTGTGCAATATGAGATGAGATTATTAGACCTGAAATTTGCACTATCAAATTTGGATAAGGTATGTTTGGGAGAATAATATCAAAATTCAGTTTATAATTTGGCAATGGTTCTTATCGGGCGAGGAAACTCTATGACTTGTTGATCTGATGAGTGGTTATGACTTTTTGCGTGTTTCTTTCATTATTGGCAGTGTACAAACTTGTAGAACAAGGTTTTATTTGATATGAGATATGTCGTCGGCAATGGGATTTGTTATTGAATAGCTATTATGGTCGGAAGTTAATGCTATGAGTATTTGCGTTATGTGGTGTATCATGTAATTAAATCTTGGGTTATGGTTATTATTATGGTTTGATACAATTGGTTCAGGATTATATCATATATAGATACGGGAATCGGGTCTCATAATAAATTTCGGATGTCGAAAATTTGGTTCAAAGGTTATGGACTAAGGTCGAAGTAAGGATTTCCAGTTAGGTTGTGTTGATGGGATTATGTGGATTGAGGTGACGTGGTATCACCCATGGGTATATGCATGGTGAGTTTACAGTGACATGATTGCTTTGTTTTGACTCTTGGCACATTTGAGGATGAATGTATGTTTAAGTAGGGGAGAATGTAATGACCCGCCCGATTGTTTTATTAATTTGCATTATATTTGGTTGTTTAAGGTCTTGAGTAGCTTCACTTTATGAATTATGAGTTGCATGTATGGTCGGTTTTGCTTTGCGAGTGATTCGTGATTAATTTGGAAGAATGATTCTCAATTTGGAAGCATTAAGTTCGAAGTGTTGACCGAGTTTGACTTTTATTTATCTGACCCTGGATCGGGGTTTTGATGGTTCCGTTAGGTCTGGATGGTGATTTTTGATGTAGGCATATATCAGTATTTGCATTTGTATACAAATATAAGGTTTCGGCTCTATTTGGCAAAAGTTGGCAATTTGAAGTTTTGGAAAGTTCATAGGTTTGACCGGGAGATGACTTCAATTTTATCGGGTTCAAATTATTGTTTTGGGAGTTGGAATAGGTTAGATATGACATTTGGAACTTGTGTGAAAAATTTGAGGTCATTGTGTGTTGATTTGATGAAGTTCGGCACGAGTTTCAGAAGTTGAAAGTTCAAAAGTTTATTATGTTTGATTTGAGGTATGATTCATGGTTTTGATGTTTTATGTGTTATTTGGGCCTCGAGTTAGTCCGTGTTATGTTTCGGGACTTGTTGGCATGTTCGGACGGGGTCCCGAGAGCTTGAATGAGTTTCGGGGTGGTTTCAGATCATTTTGTCTCGTGTTGCATTACTGAAGAAATTTTCGGTGCTTGTGTTTATGCATTTGCGAAAGTTTGGTCACAGATAAAATTCCGCAGATGAAGACATTTTATCATAGAGGCGAATATGGACTAGAAGGCGAGAAGTTTGTACGTGCGGGGACCTAGGCGCATCTGCGTGTACACAGGAGCGGTCCCCAAAGCACAGAAGTGTATTTGTTATCGCATAAGTGACATGTACTGAACTGGGGCATTGTTGTAGGAGTAGGGTTGAGACCGTATATGCGCGTCTGCATAAGCGAGTCTTCAGTCGTAGATGCGACTTCGTTGGCAGGTTATTTAGTTTGAGGGTCTTTCATTTTATCGCATTTGAAGATTTGGAGCTTGGTTTTGGCCGATTGTTTATAGAATTATCACCACTTGGATTGGGGTAAGTATTTTTAACATGATTTTGATTATATTACAATATTATATTTTCGATTTTGGCATTTGATTGATGATAATGAAATAGAAAATGGGGGTTTTGTCTAAACTTTCTTAAAGTGAATTATTTTGTTTGGAACATTGATTCAGAGTCTGATTTGAGTGAATTTAGTATGGTTGGACTCGTACTCGAATGGGTTGTTGAAATTTGTATGCTTTACCGGGTTCCGAGGATGGGCCCAGGCTGATATTTTGGTTGATTTTGAATAATTCATTAATGATTCGACTATGGAGTTAATTGATGTTCTTGAGTTGCTTTTGGCTAGTTACGAGCCATTAAGAGGTTGATTTGAGCAGCATGGAATTTTTGGAGTATTATTAGGCTTGCTCGGTATTTCATTTTGCTTGTTAGAGTAAAGTAACATATATAGACTTGGATTTGAGGGTAGATATCACTGAGAACTATGATATTCAAGATGGATTGGGGGTGACGCATTTTCTAGGTGACGGGCGTGTATGCGTTCTCCGAGGTATTCATGATCTAGTTAGTTCTTAGGCTAATATGTGCCTTGTATTGCTATCATACTTATTTGATATCATGTTTTCTCCATTTATACAACTATGTGAGATATTATTCATGATAGAAAGCATACCTAGGCTCCCTACTTAACTATTTGAGACATGATAGGTCTATTTTCACCATGTTAAGCTAGTTGCCTTGAGACGTACTCATATTGTACATTAATGATAGTTACATCTGCATGTTATATATTTTTCTCTATGCACTATAGTTATGCTATCTCACATGTTATTGGTGTCCTTGCACGTGGCACGAGTTTGATCTATATCTGAGGCATATTGTGATATTTCGTGTTACAATTGAATCATATTTCCGTGAGAATGTTGATATATAGAGACTTGAGCGGATTGGAACTTTTGTGCAAAATGTGAGGTCATTACGAGTAGATTTGATGTGGTTCGGCACGACTTTTGGTAGTTAAAAGTTCAAAAGTTCATTGAGTTTGATTTGAGGTGCGATGTTTTGGTGTTATTATGTGTGACTTGGGGCCTCAAGTATGTTCGTGTTATATTTAGAGACTTGTTGGCATGTTCGAACTGGGTCTCGAGAGTCTTGCATGAGTTTTGGGGGTGGTTTCAGATCTTCTTGTCTCATGTTGCATTGCTGAAGAAATTTCTGGTGCTGGCGTTTCCGCATCAGCGAAAGTATGGGCACAGATGCGAGTCAGCAGATGCAGTCATATTATAGCAGAAGCAAATATAGAGTGGAGGGAGAGAAGGTCGTAGATGCAGGGACCTAGGCTCATCTGCGCGTACACAAGAACGGTCCCCTGAGCGCAGAAGCACGATCACAAAAGAGGATTTGTTGTCAGAGAAGTGACATGTGCTGAATTGGGGCATTTTAGGAGGAGTGGGGTTGAGGCCGTATATGCGCATCCATAGAAGCGGGTCTTCAGTCGCAGATACAACTTCCTTGGAAAGTTATGTTTAGTTTGAGGGTTGTTCATTTTATCACATATGGAGATTTGGAGCTTCGTTTTGGGTGCTTTTGGAGAGAATTTTCACCACATGGATGTGGTATGTATTTTTGACTTGGTTTTGATTATATTACATGATTCTATCTTGGATTTTGGCATTTGATCGATGATTCTGAAAGAGAAATTGGGGTTGTTTTCTAAACTTCCTAAAGTGAATTATTTGGTTTTGCACATCTATTCGGAGTCAGATTTGATTGAAATGGAATCATATGAAGAGGAATGTAGCGGACTTTGTGGCGAAGTGTCCAAATAGTTAGCAAGTGAAGGGCGAACACCAATGGCCCGGTGGGTTGGCACAGAACATAGAAATTCCAATGTGGAAGTGGGAAATGATTAATATGGACATTGTGGTAGGATTACCTCGTACTCCTCATAAGTTTGAGTCGATTTGGGTATTGTGGATCGACTCACGAAATCAGCATACTTCTTACCGGTTAAGGCTATCGATACAGTGGAACAATATGCTCAGTTGTATATCTAAGAAATAATCAGGTTGCATGGCACTCCGGTTTCCATCATTTCTGATTGGTGAGCTAAATTCACTGCCAATATTTGGAAGAAATTTCAGCAAGGTTTGGGTACTCAGGTGAATCTTAGTACAACCTTTCACCCGCAGACTGGCAGACATGCAGAGTGGACTATTCAGACGCTTGAGGATTTGTTGCGCGCTTGTGTTCTAGACTTCAAAGTTAGCTGGGATGATCATTTACCACTCATAGAATTTGCCTACAATAGTAGCTATCATGCTAGCATTTAGATGGCACCATTCGAGGCTTTATATGGTAGGAGATATAGATCTCCCGTTGGGTGGTTCGAAATTGGTGAAGTATATTTGATAGGGCCAGACCTCGTGCATCAGGCCATGGAAAAATTTGAAATCATTAAGGAGCACTTGAAGATCGCTCAGAGTCGTCAAAAGTCCTATTCAGATGTTCGTCGTAGGGATTTGGTGTTCAAAGAAGATGATTGAATATTCTTGAAGGTTTCCTCCATGAAGGGTGTAATGCGATTTGGTCAGAAAGGGAAATTAAGTCCGAGGTTTATCGAACCGTACAGAATTATCCAGATAATTGGTGATGTTGCATACAAGCTCGAGCTACCATCTGAGATGTCATTAGTGCACCCGGTGTTTCACATGTCTATGTTGAAGAAAGTAGTTGGAGACCCGACAATCATTGTATTGAGACTATTGAGGTTAATGAGAAATTGACTTATGAAGCGATTCTAGTTTATATTATTGATCAGCAAGTCCGAAAGTTGAGAAATAAAGAAATTGCCTCCGTGAAAGTGTTATGGTGATACCAGCAGGTTGAAGAGGCTACTTGGAAGGCCGAGGAAGAGATGAAGAAGAAGAAGTAGCCTTATTTACTTGAATAGCCATTTAATCATATAGTTGTGTTCTATGAAAGTTCTAAGAGTTATCTTCTATGAATTTATGTTTCATTTGTAGAAGTTGATGTAAAGTGTGTTCCTTTTATAGTAATTGTTGCTTATGAGGCCATGGTTAGTGATGTTCTATGTTATATTGCGTTATCGGATTACGTACATGTTGTTAGGATTGGTTTCCGGGATTCTCTTACAGGTGGATATGCCCAGTTACAGGGGAGACTCTGGCAAGACTTTTGGAAATTTATGGAGTTAGACAAATTTTGAAACTATCGGTGTTTGTGAACTAACAGTTGGGCCACATTGAATGCTATTAACGGATATGACTCTCATTCAATGGCCAAATGATCCTAATTGGGGGTGAATGTAAGGCCGCGTAAAATTTTTCAAAGGAATTTAAGGTTTTGTGGTGCCGAAGTAGGCTCACGTATTTGAGGATTGTAGACGTGGCTCGAACGTTTTGGGTTGAACAATGCACGGGTTAGTAAGGGAAATATTTTGGCAGAAAAATGCATTTGTTTGGCCCACTATGTGGCCGCAGAATCACTCTGCACACCGCATAATGGCCGCAGAGTGAGGCTGAGATGGGCAGGCTTAGAATCCATTCTACGATCGACTATCTGACCGTAGAACAATTCTGCGGTTTATTATGCGAGTGCAGAACAGGTCTGCGGGCCACATAGTGACCGCATACCCAGGCAGGCGACATCCACTGTGGGGGCCAAATTATGCGGCCGATATGCAGACCACATATCAATTATGCGATCACATATGGGATCGTATATCCTGTACTAGAGCTTCATTTTTGGGTTTTTATAACCCGACCCTACTTCATTAAATAGACACAATGGACTATTTTGTTGTGCTAAAATTTGTTATTTTTAGAGTGAAAGAGTGCCCTAGAGTGAGAAAGTATTCCTTAATAATTGTTCTTCAATTCTTGCTCAAATATTGGAAGATTAAAAAGGAAAACCCACAAGGTCTTCATCTTATAGGTAAGATTCTACACCCTAACAATCAATCTCGAATTTTATCTAGAATTGGGTAATTAGTAAGATAATATTTGGGCATGGGAGTTGTTTATTTTACATGCATGTGTTATCAAGGGGTATAGGAAGATTGTTGAACTAAAAATGGTAAAGAATGGGTTGTCGAATGATGGAATCATCCATATAAGGACCTTGAAACCTTAATGCACACCTAGTGTTTGATAAAATGCTCAAATGAGCTAGAACTATGATCATCTTCCTAATTTTGGCTCAACTTGTTATATTTCTGAAATAAATTGAAGTTGCTAAAAATTTCGGAACATTTTAGAGTTTAAGGAAGCTCAAGTCAGGTATGTTGGCTAAACTATTCTCTTAGAATAGAATCCCACAATATTCATGTAATTTATGTAAGACCCGAGTGGTTCATTATAAATTGGGTATTCCGAGTAGGTTTGTGTTGAAAGATATATATTCAATAAGTATCCCAAATGCTATTATCATGTCATGTTATCATTTGAGAATGGGTTCAAGTATAGGCTATGCAATAATAATGTTTCCACTTCAAGTCAAGTTCAAATGAAGTTTATTATGCCAAATTTTGTGAAATATCTCTATGTGCCTTAGACTCTCAATTGCTCACATGTGTACTACACACCTTGATA
>AWOL01S0007191.1:0-14797 GCA_000715115.1 Nicotiana otophora
AAGTTACCAATCCTATATGTGTGATGCCTAAGTGATTTACGCAGTTGGGTACAACAGAATCTGTTAGGGAAAGAGTCTCAGAATTATTCATACACCGGGCATGAAGCAGTGTTTGAATGGTCTAGCATTAACCAATTATAGCAAGCAATTATTTCCTATAGGTAGGATCTCTAACACATAGTACTTTAGAGCTTGTTTTATTTATACTTAGTCNTCCTATGAACAAGATTTCTAGTGATCAATGTGGTACAATAGCAAATGAAGTGATCAAAAATCCTATAGGCATAATTTCTAGTAAATAACTGAAGCGAATTGAAGGAAAATTCATTTGTTCATATAGGCAGATTTCTAGTATATTCGAAAGTAATCATGCAAGTTGAAGGGGTGCTTACTCCCTATAAGCGTGCTATCTATAAACACGTAGCAGTAGAAATAGCATTTGAACTCATGATTAATAATAAACAGGCAGTGCGTGTGTGTTTCTCCTAATATCATGATCTCTACAGTGCTCATGTAATTGAACAACACATATAGCGAACACATTATCAAGTCCTATAGGCATGTCATCAACCCATCGCATGTAAATATTAAGATCTACCCCCATTCCCTTTTACTAACAACCCTAATTATTTATACAAAGATTATTACAGGCCAACAATGAGTAAAAATATTACATAACAGTGAACAGGCCCATAGTAGGCCCAAATAAAATAACTAAATACCCAGACTTACTGGGCCTTTAACAAAGAGCCACGTTCAATACACGATCATGGGTCCATAGAATAGACCATACTCATTCAAATGAGCCACAACACCAAGTGTTTCACTACTTGGAATAACCAATATAGACATGCAGTACATGACAGGGAAATAGAGTATTAGGGACAGTTTTGGAGGTTGAAAGAATGACTAGGACCAAGCCCTAGTCTGTCAGAGTTCACAAGGGTCTCAATTGGACCCCGAGCAGTGCTCACACTAGGGAGGTCGACAATAGAACCTAGATAGCCTTGGCTTTCAGCAGGCTAAGAATGAGAATTCAGAATAGCATGAGTAGAAAATAAGGAGAGTGGATAGTGATAGAGGGACAAAAATTAGGTACTACACCAAGTTAAGTATACAGAGAAACTAATCAAGCAGGCCAGCAGGTTCAGCAAGACAACAAAGCACCACATAGATAGTCTCATATTGAAAGAAATTGAAGAAGAAACAGGTTTGCAAGATATACATTATCATTCATGACATTAAACCAATTGGGACCTAAGAGGTTCGGATTAAGCTAAGCATGCATCTTAGTATCATAAGACAAATATGCTAATTCTCATCAGGAGGCAAGATTGCATTGAAATATGATAGGGAGCACACATTATGACAGTCCAAGTAATCATTGAAGGAATAGGGGATTAAGACATACTGGGGGTATATTAGCAGGGAAGCAAGATCACAGCTGAGGGAAAAGGTCTTATAGCATTAAAACACATTATGTATGCAAGACAAGCACCATAGAGATTCAGTACAGAGTGAAGAGTAAGCTCATGTTAAATAGCACATGTAGATATTCTAGCATCAACACAATAGACTATATACCTAAAGAAGGTCCAAATTGTGCTAAGTATAGGTCTTGATGTTATGAAACAAACATGTTAACTCTCATCAGGGAACAAGACAACATTTAGACATGATAGGGGAACACACATTGTGACAAGTCAAATAATCACTGAAGGAACAAGGAATTAAGTGAGCCAAAGACATATTGGGGGACATATTAGCAGTGAAGCAAGGTCATGGTTGATAGAAAAATCTTTAACACATATTAGAACATATTACATATGCAAGATAATCATTCCAGAGATTCAGAACATAGTGAAAATAAACTCATGTCAAATGGCAAACGTAGGCATTCAAGTATTGACTAGTAGACTAATTAACTAGGGAAGGTCTAAGTTATGCCAGGGATTCATCTTAATATCAAAACAGTTCAAACATGGTAGGGAAAACAAGTTGAGATAACTGCTATATAATTGAAAGCCATCATTAAAGGGGTATGAGATCAAGTGAGCATGCTGAGTGACACAATAGCAGAGAAACAAGTCATAGTTAACAGTGAAGGTCTTAACACAGGTTATTACAGATGTAAGGCATTCATTACAGAGATTCAGGACGAAACATGTAAGCATATTCATGAACATTCAGACGCCAATACACTAGCTAAATGAACTTAGGAGGGTTCAGATTATCCAAGTTAGATATAGACAATATCAGAACTAGCAGCATTAGGAGGAGTTAAATGCTAGAGAGATTTAAAACGAGTGTAAAGCTAACAGAGTTGTGCATAAAAGTAGCCCAGAAACACATTAAGCCATAGATTTCAGAAGCGAGAGTACATGCAAATCAGAGACATATAAAAAATGAAATTGCAAAAGATCAAGTGACTTACCAGTTAAACGGACAACAACAAAGAACAAAAATTCCACAAAAACCCAGAATCTCAATGCGTCAAAGTTCCCAAGAGCTTCAGAAGAACTCCGGGCAATGCTCTCACCAAGAGAAAGTTCGAATAACAGAATCTCAGTAGCCTTGGCTTTCAGCCAGCCAAAATGAAGTACAGAACAAGAGAATGAGGGAATCACAGAATAAAGCTCTAATTTTTAGTGAAAGTATATCGATTCAGCCTCTGCTTCAAAGGGGAATGGGGAGGGGTTTATATAGTGATAAAAATAGAATCAATAAACAAGAAACATTATAAAATCAAACATAAATAAGGAAGTATTAACATGCAGAATCAATAGAAATCGGATTAGGGAAAAAATAGGTAAACCTTAATTGACAGAAATCAAAGATTGGCCGAAAATCTTGGCTAATCGGACCCATATAGCCATGGTCATGATGTATATGGACTAAATATTGTCCAGATTCAAGCCATTGAAGTTGAATGGCTGGATTCTAAGAGATAGTAATTGCCATGTTTAGGCAAGTACTAGGTGATACCATAGTTTTGTAAAAAATAACGAGATAACATACAAAAGGTAAGGAAATCATGTAGAGAATCCATGGTTGAGACGGATTTGGAGAGGTTTGAGGGGGCGGCTAGGGTTTCTGTGGAGAGAGGAGAAGGTTCGAGAGGATTTGGGGGCGGTGGACAGGCGAAAATGGGTCTTTAGGGCTTAGGGTGAGGGGTAATATAAAATGGGTAGGATAATTATGAGTCGTTGATCATTTGATATCAACGACCATGATCACAAGGGAAACGTGGCGGGTTATTTGAGACGGGTACCGACCGGGTTTGAGACTAAGGGTCGTTTGGCTTTGGGCTGGGATGGACTAGGCTAAGGTTTGGGTAGTTTTGGGCCACTAATGTGGTCCAAAATTGGTTAGAATGGGCTATTATTTAAATACCCAAAATTTTATCAAAATGATTTATAAATAATACTTAATAAATAAATAAAAATATTATTTATGCACTGAAATGCTTAAAATTATAACTTAGTATTATAAAAAATATAAATATGCTATTTTGACACAACTAATATAAAATAAAGAGCAATTGTGTATGAATATAGGTCATTATTGCAAAATTAGATAAATAGCTTTAAAATGCTAATATAATTATATGGAATAAAATAAAATATTTAAAACATATATTATAGGTGCAAAATAATAAATTTAGGTAACTAAGTCATCACAAAATAATTTAAAGTGATAATTACTAGATATTTATATAATTTAAATGCAAGAAAATTAATTTAAGAGCTCTAAAAATATGGAAAATTATAGGGAATGCTTGTATAGATTTGTAAACTAAATAATGATGTGTAAAATGCTATTTTGAAGGCATGTATATATATTTTGAAAAATATAAGGGCAAAATTGGGTATCAACAGAAGGTACACAATTTTTCAAATATTACGTTAGCAAAATTTTAACAGGAGCAGAAACCCGCTACTCACATTTGAAAAAAACTGTCCTTAGCTCTCGTAGTCACCGCTCGGAAGCTGAGGCCCTACTTCCAATGTCAGCTGATAGCTGTGGTGACTACATTCCCTTTGCAGAACATCCTCCACAAACCCGAGCTCTCGGGTAGATTGGCCAAATAGGCCGTCTAAATGAGTGAATTCGACATAGAATATAAATCGAAGAATGTAATTAAGTCGCAAGTCTTGGCTGACTTCGTGACCAATTTTAGTCCAGGATTACTACCTCTGGCGACCAATGAGGCAGTAATGGTGTCGGAATCGACATCGAGGGTTTAGACCTTATTTACGAACGGAGCTTCAAACGTAAAAGGGTCTGGTCTCGGAATAGTCTTAATCACACCTTCGGGAGAGACCTTAAGGGAAGCCATCAGAACAATCCCTTTAACTAACAATGAGCAGAGTATGAAGCTTTGATTGCAGGACTTGAATTGGCCCGGAGACTTGATTCTGAGGTTATCGAAATCAAATGTGACTCAGAACTGGTGGTAAATCAAGTCTACGGAATCTTTGATACCAAAGAAGAACGTATGCAACAATACGTGGTAAAAGTCCGGGCTCTTTTGGAACGATTTCGGGAGTGGTCAATTACTCATGTCCCGAGGGAGGACAACGCGAAAGCGGATGCACTAGCGAACTTAGGATCATCAACAAAAATGAAGGGATCAAGAATTCGGGACGGTAGTGCAATTGATGAACTGGGCCCTGGATACGGATGGTTACTATAAGGTAAATTCAACTAGTATGGTCTGGGACTGGAGAAATGAGATAATCAACTATCTCGAACACAGGAAGTTGCCCGAAGACCCGAAAGCATCACCAGCAGTTTGCACCAAAGTTGTGCGCTATACTTTTAGAAGAGGCCAATTGTATAGAAAATCCTTTCAAGGCCCACTGGCCTGGTGCTTAGGAGCATCAAAAGCTAACTATGTCATGAGAGAAGTTCACGAAGGGATATGTGGAAATCACTCAGGCGCAGACTCTCTGGTGCTGAAATTGGTACAGGTAGGATATTACTGGTCTCACATGGAACAAGATGCCAAAGACTTCGCACAAAACTGTGATAAATGCCAACGCTATGCACCACTAGTATACCAACGTTCATGATATGGGGATGGACATCGTCAGACCACTACCACTGGCTCCCAGAAAGGTAAGGTTTCTTTTAAATTTGACTGATTATTTTTCTAAATGGATGGAAGCAGTTTCTTATCAGAAAATCGGAGAACGCGAAGTGGTTGATTTCTTGTAGGAAAATATAATTTGCAGATTTGGAATACCAAAAGAAATAGCATGCGACAACGGGCCACAGTTTGTCGGTGCAAAAGTTACAAAATTCCTCAAAGATTTGAAAATAAAGAGGATCACATCTTCGCCTTATCATCCAAGCGCAAACGGTCAAACGGAGTCAATAAATAAAGTAATTATTCAAAACCTCAAGAAAAGGTTGGAAGCAGCAAAAGGTAAATGGCCCGAAGAATTTCTTGGAGTTATATGGGCCTACCGAACAATTGCCAAGTCTTGCACAATAGAAACCCTTTTTTCCCTTGTATACGATGCTGAAACCCAAATCTGGGTGGAAGTGGCGAGCTCACTTTGAGATATTTTCAGTCAGATGAAGAATCAAACAACGAAGCGATGTTAATCAACTTGGAATTACTCGAGGAATGCAGGGACTTGGCGCATGTAAGAATGGCAGCTCAAAAGCATAGAATAGAGCGATATTATAATTGAAGAGCCAACCTCCGTTATTTCAAAGTAGGAGACTTGGTCCTGAGAAAAGTAACTCAAAACACCCGGGAACTCAACGCGGGCAAGTTAGGCTCAATATGGGAAGGCCCCTACCGGGTTTCAGCTATTACTGGGAAAGGTTCATACGAGTTGGAGAACCAGAACGGAGACAAGTTGCCCAACAACTGGAACGTAGCTCACCTCAAAAGATACTACTGCTGACGAACAACACTCAAACGAAAAGTATGTGCTGCACTCTTTTTTCCTTCGTTCGGTTTTTGTCCCAATTGGGTTTTTTTGGTAAGGTTTTTAACGAGGCAGTGACAGAAAGCATACTACAAAGTCAGTAGTAATAAGACCTTTGATAACAAGGTAGACAAACAAGTTTCCGCTCGGGGACGATTAGATAATCTTTACTTCGATAGCAAATTCCCACCGGGAAGTTAAGTTGCTACCGAACAGAGGTTACCCGATCGTTCATGAGCACAAACCACTAGAGGACTGTTAGGTATTCTTTCGCTTGATAGCATGGATTCCTAAGGGGAAGCAAAGTATGTTGCCGAGCGGAGGATTACCTAGCAATTCATTGGTGGAGCCTTCGAAGATACAAGACTTCCAGTGTTCCAATTCGCATTCTCCGCATTCGAAAACTAGGGGGAATGATATGAGGATACAACAATAATGACTGCCATGCCAACCGGGAGCGAAAATCAGAAAACACAATAATTCATTGGGATCGGAGACTGCACGGCCAACCCTACAGAAATAAGTTGTACAAGATATCCACAAGTAATGTCAATTTCTTTTCTGCATAGCAAGATGCTTATGTATTTTTTGAAATAAAAGGAATAAAATGAAATCCTTTTGCTTTTATCTTTTTTCTTGTTTGAACGATGAACTAACTTTGTCATTTAAAAGTTAAACAAATACTTCAAATGTTAGTGCGGTAATGAACATGAGACGTCCTCTTCAAGAGCATCGTAAACATAAGAGGGCCCTCTCTTATAAAAACTCTCACGTTAAAGGGTTGGTTCCGGAAGAATATATGCCCGGAATAAAAAATGCCATCGCGAAAAATACACCCGAAGCCGCATATGAAAAGGACGCAAAAAGCAAACTTACACAAATACTTACCCTCATGTAAAAGGGATAATGCTCGGAACCAAAATGCATCCGAGACCACATACAAAAAAATATGAACGGAAAAACGTGCGCAGAATCCTTAAGAGAATACAAGGGTGTAAAAACTTGCACGGATATTCAAGAAAAAGTAAGACTCAAATAATATTTGAGCAAAATATGTCTTTATTTACAAGAACGTACCAAAAGAAATACAAAACAGGAAAAGATAGGTAAAGCTAAACTGTAGTGCCTCCGGGTCCAGGAGGAAGAGAAGTGTCTGCGCCCCCTAGAGTGATAGATGGTTCCATCGATGGCTCGAGATTTTCATCGCCCTCCGATTCTTCTTCAGTTCCCAAAATTTCGGAACCAGGACTAGATGGGCTGATACATTGGACCTAGATGGAAGTCCAATCTTAGCGGCTAACTCAAGCGCACGTGCCTTAGAAATTTCGGCATCAATATCAATGATACAAGCTTTGGCTTCTTCCAAGGTTTTTCTCCTCATGCTGTACATGGCGTAAGTTTTTTCAACAACGAAGGAAGCCTCTCTACGCTTGAGTTCTTCTTTGAGTTGGGCTATCTTGGCAGAAAGATTTTCCCGGGCAGACCTAGCAGATTTAAGGCTGACATCAAGCTCATGGACAGTTGAACTAAAGATCCTGTTATGCTTGATAGTTTTTCTGTACTTCTCTTCTAGCTGGGCATGTTTCGCCCCATGGCAGCAAGCTCTTCGACTTTGGAGTTCAAGCCTGCTTCCAAGTTAGTTAGCTTTTCAGCAGTAGTAGCCTCGCACTCGGTTGCAGCAAGAATGGCGTCCTGGACCTCAGCCCATTTAGCCTTGGCCTCATCAAATCTAACCCTCAATGAGGCAATTTCTTGACTGAGGTTACCACTTCTTGCTCGCTTTGCTGCAAATAAGCTTCCAAAACAATGGCCTCAGTGGCTCTGGTTTCCAGTTCCAAGAGGCGGAGAATGGTTTGGTCCTGCTCCACCAAAAGCTGATCCCGTGTAGAAGTAAGTTCTTCCTTATCACGAATCAACCTCTGAAGGCCCTCAAAAGCAAGAAAGTTGGCCTACAAAACAAGAAGAGGTAAAACTTAGAATACATTTGTTCGAAGGTAGAAGAAATAACATAGGAAGAAAGAAACGTATCGCTGCGGCATTGTACATAGCGTTGTTCAACAAACACTCTCCCGAGAGTGTCTGAATCTTCTCCCAATCCTTGTCTGAAGCCAAGGAAATCCTTGTCTGAAGCCAAGGACTTCATATAGTTAGCAAGGTCCACCGGCCGGAAGAGCAGATTGCACCTGGTAGAGACCGAAAGAGTAACAGTCCTCCTTCTCTGTGGATCTTCGGATGGGGCAGCATAATTTTGCCCCAAATTTACATGAACTGGGGACTGAGGAAGATGAACACTTTCTTCATGGTCAGGTGCAGCCAATGGAGATGATGTAGCTACCGCTGGTGGAAAAGTGGATGAAGATGGAAGTGATGTAGCTACCGCTGGTGGAAGAGTTGATGAAGATGGAAGTGATGTAGCATTTGCTGGTGTTGGAGAAGGTGGAGATGAAGCTGATGGGGTTGAAGAATAAGAAACAACTGCGTCAAAAGCAGCACTGGATGTTGGGTGCTCGCCAACCAAAGACGACAAGGACCCGATACTCTTCCTCGCAGTACCGGACACAACAATTGGGGCCTGAGAATGGGAGTTAGCATTATCTACCAAATCCAATTCTCCCCAAAGTACCGAGACATCATCCTCGGTTGGTGTAACTGTCTCAACAGGTTGAGCATCTGTTGGGATGATAAAGATCGTCACCTTCTATGAAGAGAAGATCCCTCATCACTAACTTCTTCTTCATCATCAATCATCACGGTGTCTATGACCGGCTCGGAAGGAGGACCAGTCGTCATCGCCACCGGAGATAGCTCGGGAACAACAGTCTTTGCATGCTTGTTCTTCTCCCCGGCCGCGGAAGAACGCCTTCTCTTCGATTGCTTATCTTCTGGACGGGGACTCCATGAAGATATGTTTGCACCCGAAACAGGCCCGGAGATACATGTTCGAGTAAGAGCTTCCTGAAGTAGTCTCGCTGCATCAGCAGGATCAGCCAGAACGTCCTCCTCGGGGACAACAACAGAGACCGCAGATAGACCTAATTTCGTAGACAAGTCAGAAAGGTTCAATCAAGTTCTCCATATACAAGGCAAAGAACGAAGGAATCGAGGTAAGTTCAAATTACCATGATTTTTTGCCTTCCGCCCGTATTTTGGGGCTAGTTATTTCCACAAGCAAATTTCGGGCGTCGTGACATCCAAAATTTTTGAACCCACCGGTCTAAGCCTTTCACCACCAGTGGGACCCATCGAGCTGCTGAAACATACGAAGAATGAAAATACAGCCATGGAAGAGTACTTAATGAAATAAGATATACTAGAGATCTTACGATTGTGGTTCCAAGCGGCTGGAAAGGATGAAGCTGTTGCCGGAATGATACTGTTAGTGGCAACCACAGTGAACCATTTCGTCCACCCACGGTCACTGTCATCATCCATGCTAGTCAACAAAGCATGGTGACCTCGTTTACAGAGATTTATCATACCCTCCCCCTCCCCCCCCAGAAAATCTTGGGGGAGTAAAGATTCATCATGTGAGCTAATGTTAGCTCTTCTCCAGTTTCTTGGCACAAACGTCGAAGGCAGGCAAACGTCCTCCACACAGAAGGGCTTACCTTTGCCAAACACACCTGATAGCAGAGGCAAAATTCCGCAATCATGGAATCGAGCTCTCCACTCAAAGAAAACGCACCCAAAGTAAAGGTATACGTGTAAAAGTATGTAAAACCTTCCTTGGGAAGGGTCACTCGCTCCGATAGATCAGGAGCGATGATATCCAATTCATGACAACGACAATATTTCTTCACAACGGGAATACTGGAAGGACGGATGGAAGAAGGGTACCTACTAACGGCCTGTGTACGAGGGTTAGCAGAAGGAAATTTCTCCTCAAAATCCTTTGCGATATTGAGTCTTTTTGGTATGATGGAGTCCACGGTTGGAGCGACAAAGTCGTCGATTTTGTTTTTGCCTTTTGAAGAACCAATACGTTTTGAGGAAGAAGCCATCAAAAGAGAGAAAGAGTTTTTTGTTTGAAGAAGATGAAGATATAGTAGGCGAAATTAGATGAAGAAAGTTGGAATACAAGGGGGGGGGGGGGTAGTTGATACGTATAAGTAAAGTTTTGGTGGCTAAATCCTTGGCGAGGATTACCTCGATAACCGGCAAAATGCGCGCTAAATCATGGGAAGATGCATGTTCGGGACATTAAATGCGGAGTGACAGGCATTTAATCAACCGTCAGTGGCTTTCAAAAGGAATTATAGTAATTCCCGCCAAAAAAGTATTTCTACCAACTTTCCGGTAACACAAAATTATATCACTGTAAAGGAGATGGACTATCTGTATTAGGTAAAATATGTTATGGCACGTGGCCACCCAAGAAGGGGACACGTGGAACTCAAGACGGAGAGAACCAAAAACAGGACGCAGTTATCTCGTGTGTCACCGGAAGAGATAACGTTCATAAAGGCATTAAATGCCCTGCGCCCGGTAGTATTTAATAAGGAATATTCCACATTATTGACAACAACAACCCGTTACAGAGAATTTGACATTTATGTTCACCGTTACGTCTTCATCAATGCTCCTCATAATTGACATTAAAGAAGGGCACAATCCTAGTATCTTCTCCATAGCTATAAATAATAAGCTCAGTGATCTTTGGAAGGGCATGAATTTTTTGGCAAAACCTACTCTGTATTCTATACAAAGTTTAATGCAATTTTATTTACTTACCTTTTGATCTCATCATTGTTGTGTCCGGAAGCTTTGCTCCCGGAACTATCATCTCTGCTGCTTCATCTATATTTTAAGGTTAAGTATTATACATTTCTTCAAATTGTTATATTATTTCAGGATCAAATTAATTCACTTGTCTAGAAACCACGTATAAATTCAACTGTACCGATTACAGGTTAAACAAAGAGAATCAATGCAAAATTTAAAAAGTAAAAAGTATCATTAAGCAAAAAGAAATTGGGGAAGAAAACTCAAGTGGCGATTGTTATTTAGATTGGACACGTGGAAAACATAGTAGTATATTTTTGTTAGTGCCAAATGAGCAATTCTAGAGTAGTCAATTGGTTTGTAAATTATAGCCTTGCCCCAAACTTAAGGATCTTCTGGATTAAAACTGTCACCTCCCTGGTAGGAAAAAACATGTAAACGCCAAATGACGACAGCTCCTATAAGAAGCTGAAAGTGATAGCAATTTGATTGGAAGAAAGGGGAAAGCCAGGAATTTAAAACTCCAATTGATCGTAGCAAGTGTAAGACCTGTCTTCACGCCTCCATGCCAAGTAGCTCACTTGTAGCAGAAGTAATTACGTTGTCAAAGAAGATTCGAGCCACAGAGAGGACCGAGACAACTTTCTTTTTTCTGGTAATTCGATTACAATTAAATATGTCTAAGCTCAGTCTTTCGTTATATAAATAGCTTTGAATGTATGTTTGTTTTTTCCTCTTGTTATACTGTATAAATTTGTAGGAAGGCAACATAAATATTCATACAAAATATCGAAAACATGGCAATTTGCGATTTAGCGGCAGCAGTGGTGGGCTGGACCAGCTGGGGGGGGGGAGTTTGAATTTTAGTATTTATTTAGCAATTTTGGTGGCTGAATTACCAATTTGGCCAAGGAAAGCTACTTTTATCTTTAATTACTATTTGTTGTTGGCTGGATGTAATTTTCTTTCACTAATTATAGTAAGAATATGGAGGAAAACAATGAGTTGTGACTGTAGGATTTTACTGGAATTAATGCTTATCTATTTAAGTCTCACGTAGAGAATTGGACCAACTTCAAGAGGTCCTGAAAGGTTACTTGCTTTTGAAAGTATTTTAGATTCGTTGTGGTTTCCAATTTTATGTTGTAGTTGCAAGAACAAGTTTGTCAATCCAGGACATATAGGTTATTTCTCTTACTCTGGCGTTGGAAGCAAGAGCTCTTGATTCTGCAAGCGACAAATCATTTTGCAGATATGATTAGCACGTGTCCAACACAATATAGTAGAAGGGATGAGAGATATAAAGAAATCAAACTCAATCTCTTGCATCCGAGAGAAAAAACGAATATTGCCGAAGGAACCCCTTCATTTTAGTTCTACTGACGTGCTAATAACAGAATGAAATGCATCGTGTATGTCTCTGCTACAGACAAGATGAGTCCAACTTAATACAGTGACCACTTGGATTATATGTATAATGTTTTTCGTCAATGCGAAACTTGACTACATATGCATTTAGATTAGGTATCTAAATGCATTTCGTTATTTGTGTCTAGGTGAGGTATAAGAGAGACTAATCAAGTCCATGCTTGTGTTCTTACTGTGCAGAACTTTGTCAATAATAAAGAGAAATCAGCGGTATCATGCATCTTCGCTCTATGTGACTAGCAACCTAGGTTAAGAGGATTTTCTCAGCAGCCACAACCCAAAATTTTGTCGTCTCTGAATCCTAACTCTATTCACCGATGAGTATGAACCCATGTCCAAAATGTTCCTATAATTGTTAACCCCACCTGTTGGAATTTGAGCAAGAGGAGTGCTTAACTTTGGCCAAAATTGTATGGTACTTGAAGTTCTTCAAACACTAATTTGCTTCAGAATCTGTTTCTATATGATGATTTACTGGTACGGGGGATGTAAAGGAAAGTAGCTTAAAAGGAAAAGCCTTGCAGCACAAAGTAGCCTCATTATTTTTCAGCTACTAGGTTAAATTGATCACTTAAATCTGAACAATGAGAACCTAATTTAGGTGATAACTCCCAAATGTTTGACAGGTGAGTTCCATATGATCAGGAACCCCTTGGCTGAACCAGCTAGATCAGGAAAATCACGTGGAGTTCTTTCAGTTGTAGTTGAGACTTCATATGTTGGGGGCAAGAAGAAACATGTGACCATTAAGAAAATGCTTAACTTTGTATATCTGATCAATGTTTCCTTCAACTAGAACAATCTGCCTCCACTACTTAGTTAGTGATAAGGTGTCCTGAGCTTATATATGATGTGGCAACTAGGAAGACCCAACTTATAAATCCAATGTATTCAGAGCATCCACGAGAATCTTGCACCTGCTATTATCATAAGCCTCAGGATGCCAAGTATAAGTTGCAAACTTGCAATATGGTAGTTTGCGAGTCAATACAAGAACCAATCTTTTGCAGAAAATGTGATGCTAGCAAATTCTTTACTTGGCTTGTGGCATGCATTTAGATTCTAGATGCATCATAGAATAAGAACTACTCTAATAATTGACAGGCAAAGTACTGTTTGCATTTGAAAAACATGAGAAAACTGTCTGTGTTAGTGTTTTGGTATTTGAAGACGAGTCTAAGAAAAAGAATTAACATATCAGTTATGATTTACGAAATTAAAGGACTTCCACACTCTTAAGCAGCCACAATTTCTTGCAGGATTTCTTAAATCACTACAGGCTCGCTGGAATGACTAACAGAGACAAAATCCAGCCCTTGTTGGATCAACTGCATCAGACACATCATACGGTTGATCCTAAGAAAAAAAGATTTCGCCGATGTAAAAGTGCTCCTCTGGGCGAATTTGCTCCTGTAGAAATGAATGAAATAAAAAATGACCAATCACTTCCACGTTCTAAATCGCTTTTGGATAAACTCCACCCTAGTATTAAGAAAGTTATTATTTACTTGGTTATATACTTGGGTATTGGTACCATTTGCTTTTATTTGGTTAGAAACAAGATCAAGGGAAAGAAAATAGATGGGGTTCTTGATTCTGTTTACTTTTGTGTTGTGAATGACCACGGTTGGATATGGGGATATTGTGCCTGACAGTGCAACTACTAAACTGCTCGCTTGTGTCTTTGTGTTCTCTGGAATGGCACTTGTTGGAATGATTCTAAGCAAAGGAGCAGACTACTTAGTGGAGAAGCAAGAAACACTATTAATCAAAGCACTGCATATGCGTCATAAAGTTGGTCCAAGTGAAATACTGGAGGAGATTGAAACAAACAAAGTAAGGTACAAGTGCTTCATGGTAGCGGGCTTCCTTATAGTGCTCGTAGTTGCTGGGACAGTGTTCCTGGCTAGAGTTGAACGGTTAGATACCTTAGATGCCTTTTATTGTGTCTGTTCTACCATTACAACATTAGGATATGGAGACAAAAGCTTTTCAACCAAAGCAGGGCGCGTTTTTGCTATATTTTGGATTTTGTCAAGCACCATTTGTTTGGGTCAGTTCTTCCTTTATGTTGCTGAATTTAACACGGAAAAGAGACAGAAGGAGCTTGTGAAGTGTGTTCTTTCAAGAAGGACGACAAATGTTGATTTGGAGGAAGCTGATCTTGATGATGATGGGGTTGTAGGGTAAGTTCATTTAACTTTAAAGCCTGTTCCTATAATTAGTTTGCAAAGACCCTTCTTGATTCACTTGATTAGAGTATTTACTCTAATTTTGTACTCTTTCCTTGGGCACTTTGGGTGTGGTAAATTGTACTTCTTGTCTATGGACGTAGGTCAAGTTGATTGAAGCTCTTAAATCTTTTGACTCCTTGTTGTTTTTGTCATTGAACATTTTTTTTGGTTTAATTTCGCACTGTCCGAGCTCTCGATCCTAGCATGTATTTTCTTTTTTCTCATTGTAGTCTCGAAGTGTATTTCAAAATTCAAATAGTTCTAATCTTCCTTTTGTTTGTCAATTCCCAAGGGCTGCTGAATTTGTTATCTATAAACTCAAGGAGATGGGGAAGATCAACCAACATGACATTGCAGCTGTATTGAAGGAGTTCGAAAGTCTTGATGTTGATCAATCTGGAACTTTATCAACTGCAGATCTGATACTTGCCCAATCGTCTTGGACAGGAAGGTGATCGCTCCACGACC
>AWOL01S0007195.1:0-29429 GCA_000715115.1 Nicotiana otophora
ATAGAAGAAAATTAGAGAGAGATTGTGATAGATTGATGATTTTGTAAGAAAAAATAAAATAATAATGGGGTATTTATAGTTAAAAATAGGGAAAAAGTATAATTATAAAAAGTTTGGGATTAAAATAAAGTTTGGGGGGTTAAATGGCTATTTTATAAATAGCNAAAGTAAACAATAGTAGCAATTATAGAAGAAAATTAGAGAGAGATTGTGATAGATTGATGATTTTGTAAGAAAAAATAAAATAATAATGGGGTATTTATAGTTAAAAATAGGGAAAAAGTATAATTATAAAAAGTTTGGGATTAAAATAAAGTTTGGGGGGTTAAATGGCTATTTTATAAATAGCCAACGGCTATTTTTGACAGCCCAACGGCTATATTTTAACAACCCAACAGCCATTTACTGGTATCATATGTTAGTTGGAACATTTTTTGGTTGTATAAGCTACATTTAATTGGTACATTATTTTCTTTTTCTTTAGTAATAGTAGAATAGTACAATATCTTGAACTTTTTAAATTTTCCTTTATGCATGTGTATTATGTAATCATTTTGATTTTTTCTTTATGCGTTTGTTTTATATAATAGTATTATAGTACAATATCTTGAACTTTTTAAATTTTCCTTTATGCATGTGTATTATGTAATCATTTTGATTTTTTCTTTATGCGTTTGTTTTATATAATAGTATTATAGTACAATATCTTGAAATACATTATTATATTAATATGCGGTACACTATATTTTTTTATTTTTCTCTTTATGCATGTGTATTATGTAATAGTAGTATAGTCATATATAGTTGCCTGAAATTAACTAGTAGAATTGTATACCATATTGGTATAATTATATGTCATATTGGTATCATATGGTAGTTGCAATATTTTTTAGTTGTTTTAACTGCATTTTAAGTGAATTCTATTTTGAAATGATTTATATGATCATGTTTTGATGTGTTGGATTTTCTTGTACCTATGGACATAGATTTTGTGTATTATGTATTAGTTTTTATAGTTATATGAAGTTGTTGGAACGACCTTGTACAACTATATTCATGTCACGACCCAAAATTCTAACATGTCGTGATGGCGCCTATCTCGATACTAGGCAAGCCGACAATCTCAATAAACCACAATTTCTTTTATGTTTGAAAATATAATATTTAATCACAATCCACAAATCTCGCAAATACCGATACAAACACTCTCAAAACCTGGTGTCACTGAGTATATGAGTATCTAATATGAATACAAGTTTGGAAAATACGGTCCATGACAGTCTGAGACCAAATACAGTAAATAAGGAGATAAGGAAGGAGAGGCAAGGTCTATGAAACACGGCAGCTACCTCAGAATCTTTGAAAAATCAACTGCGCGAAAGAATCAACACTCGCTATGTCCGCAAATACCTGGATCTGCACACGAAGTGCAGGGTGTAGTATGAGTACAACCAACTCAGCAAGTAACAATAATAAATAAGGAACTGAAGATAGTGACGAGCTACACAGTTACAGTTCATTTTCAGTAATTCTAGCAGAGAGTAGACATGCTATCAATTCCAGCAGTTTAAGTCAAATCAATTTTATACAGTTCAAGTTCATGTAATTTGGATATAAAATCTTTCAGAGAATTTCACAACAATGACAGATAGCAACTAAGTGCAACAACAAATGAAAAGGAAGTACAGCCTCTCAGGGCAACAGTTACTCAGCTCATCACAACTACTTAACTACTCGGCTCTCAGCCCTTTGCACTCACACTCAATGGGCACCCCATGTTCACTGGGGAGTACAGACTCCGGAGGGGCTCCGACAACCTAAATACTATAATTTTCATGAACAACTCACGTGCCATACTATAAATATCTGGATCCGCACGGGCAACTCACGTGTTATAGTATAACATAAGGATCCGCACGGAAAACTCACGTGCTGTGCGGATAACTCACGTGTTATAGTATAATATCTCACAATCAGGCCCTCGGCCTCACTCAGTCATAAATCTCTCCAGTCTCTCGGACTCTCAATAGTCATAATACTCAGCCCAAATAACAATAATATGGTGCATCAATAATGAACAATAGAGACTAAGATAAAATAAACAAGTAAATTATGACGGAGTACAAAACAATAGTTTAGAAGATAATTCAACATGTACAAGACCTCTGTGATCTTTATAGCACCATCACATAGCCTAAGCATGATTTACTGTCAAATTTTATAGCACAGAAAGGGCACATAGATAACGACAAGCTTATTCAACTTTCTAGTTTCACGGAATTGACCAAGTCCCAATTCCCACGGTGCACGCCTACATGCCCGTCATCTAGCATGTGCTTCACCTCCAAAATACTCACATAATACAATAATCTGGGGTTTCATACCCTCAGGACCAGATTTAAAACTGTTACTTAACTCAAACCGTGAAATTCTTATTCCGCTAAGCCTTTGCCTCGTGAATTGGCCTCCAAACGCCTCGAATCTAGCCACAAATAATTCGATTCAGTCAATAAAATTTGTTGGAATTAATTCCATATGAAAATGTAAATTTTCCATAAAAATCCTAAATTTAACTCAAAAATTGCCTGTGGGGCCCACGTCTCGGAATCTGACGAAACTCACAAATGATGAATAGTTTAACTTTCTAGAAACTAGAATCAAAGGGATACAACTTTTATGTTTTAATAATTTTCATATTCCTTATAAATTTTGAGATATAAAATTTCAAATTTGGCTCCACGCATTAGAAATTTCTAGCGAAACTGCTTTACCAGCCTTTATTCAGTTGATCATAACTTTATGTAAAATTGTCCAAATGATAAATAGTTTAACTTTCTGGAAACTAGAATCAAATGTATACAATTTTCATGTTTTGATAATTTTTATATTCCTTATATATTTCGAGATATAAGCTTCCAAAGTCAGCTCTGCGATTGCACCAGTTGCTGTCCAAAAACAGCTTCTGCAGCGGAAAAATTCCAGCAGCTTATTTTGTCTGAAATCCATTCCGTTAACCTTCCGCAATCCACCCGAGGCCCTCGGGACCTTAACTAAATATACCAACATGTCCCAAAACATAATACGAACTTAGTGAGGCTTCAAACCATGCTAAACAACGCCGAAATTACGAATCGCGCATTGAATCGAATTATGAGTTTTCAAATCTTCCAACTTCTATATTTTGTGCCGAAACATATCAAATCAATTCCGATTGACCTCAAATTTTGTACACAAGTCATAAATGATATATAGGATCTATAAAAATTTTCAGAACTGAATTCCGATTCCGATATCAAAAAGTCAACCCCCCGGTCAAACTTCCCAAAAATTCAACTTTCGCCATTTCAAGCTGAATTCCTCTACCGACCTCCAAATAATTTTTCGGACACGCTCCTATGTCAAATATTACCATACGGAGCTATTGAAATGATCAAAATTCTATTCCGGGGTCGTTTACACATAACTCAACATTCGATCAACTATTTTAACTTAAGCTTCCAACATGAAATTCATTCTTCCAAGCTAACTCCGAAATACCTTAAAACCAAAATCGAAAAATTCACACAAGTCATAATACCTCGTAGGAAGTTATTCAAGACTTTAAATAGTTGAAAAGAGCGTAAATGCTCAAAACGACCGGTCGGGTCGTTACAATACCCTATTAGTATAGCTATATACTATATTGGTATAATCTGCTAGTTGAATCATTTTTTGGTTGTAATAGCTGCATTTAATTGGTACACTATTTGATTTTATTTTAATAATAGTAATATAGTACAAATATCTTGAAATACTTTATTATATTAATATGTGGTACATTATTTTTTTATTATTCTCTTTATGCATGTGTGTTATGTAATAGTAGTATAGTCATATAGTTTTCGGGAATTAACAAGTAAAATTGTATACCATGTTGGTATAGTTATATGCCATATTGGTATCATATGGTAGTTTGAATATTTTTTGGTTGTTTTAGGTGCATTTTTAAGCGAATTCTATTCTGAAATTATTTATATGAACATGATTTGCAGTGCTAGATTTTTTTTGTGCCGATGGACATAGATCATGTGTATTATGTAATTAATTTTATAGTTATAGGCAATTGTTGGAACGACCCCATACAATTATATACCATGTTAGTATACGGAATGAGCAAGTTGCTTTGCGAATATTTAGCTTGCAATGCAAGCATATAATTTTCTCATACTTTTATTGCATCCTTTAATATTTTAGTACAGTAGTATAGTCGCAAATAGTTGTAGCAATATTCTAGAGCAATCATATACTCCGTTGGTATACATGCATACCATATTGGTATCATATGGTACTACAAGTTTTTTTTGCTACTTATAGTTTTATTGCATTTTCCAATATTTTATTATCATTATATTCTAACTAGTATATATAGAGATTTGGTGGCCATAGATTATATTTTTTTGCTCCATAACTGGTTGTGTTACTGCTAATGGTAGAGTGTGTACTGATATTTGTAGGGAAGGAGATCAAGGTTTGCATGGCAATCACGTGTTACATTCTTAGAATCTGATTATGTAATTTATGGTGCTCAGCAGCAGTCAGTGTGATATTCAATGAATTAGATCAAGTGACAACTGATATTAATTCAGTTTAATAACTGAATTAAAAAAATAAAAAAAAGATAAAAGGTATATTATACTAGCTATATTTTTTAAAAAAGGTGAACAAATATTTACTATATCAATTATTTTTTCCTATTGTATAAAAACAAGAATAATAAAAAATAATAAAAAATAATAAAAATAATAAATGAAATTAGATTATGAAGATAAAAAGAATATAAAAAAAAGAAGTTAAATGAAATTAGGAAAGGAACAAGAAATAAAGAAATTAAATTAAAAATGAGTTAAATGGAATTAGAAAGGGAACAAGAAATAAAGAAAAAAATAAAAAATAAATAAAGAAGGAGTCAAAATTGAGTGTGAAATAAGTTATGGTAAAAATAACAATAATACGATTTGGGCAAAAATAATGAATAGAAAAAGAGAAAAAAGAAAAAAATAAAGAAGAAAATGAGAAAAAAGAAAAGGAGAAAAGAAAGAAAAAAGGAAAAAAGGAAAAAAAAAAAGAAAAGATGCATAGAAATAAAAAAGAATTTGAGAAAAAAGAGAAAAATCCCCACAAAAACTACTATGAATAGGAAATGTAATTAGTTTGATGGGTAAACAAAATGGATAGATAAGAAAAAATAATTTTATTTTTGTAGGTAACTGTGTCATTCACCCTATATACTATTAAAGGCTTAGTAGTAAGAATATTCCACAAGTAAAAGCAGAGGTGTTTTGAGGTTGGCATACTATATTTTGAAATTGCACTTTGGCAAGAAAACGTCACGCCAACTGATTGAAAATTATGATTTTGAAATAAAGCTAGGAAGAAGTCATGTAAACAAATGTGCTCTAAATGTATTATGAGATATACTTCAAGCCTAGCTTCGGAGGTTTGATGTTTCATACCCTCACAAGACTTGAAGTAGGAGGCATTTGTAGGCATATAAATTTTATTAAAATTAAATTCATAAAATAATTTAGATTATATTTTAAATTCAAGATATATTGGTCCAATTAAATATTATAAGCTAATATAATTGAATTGATTATATAAGTCCAATATATATGAATTAAATAAATAAGTCTTAGTCAATTGGGCTAGAGTGATAAGCTCACTTCATTAAGCCTAATATGTCATCTTCCTAGAGGTCCAGTTTGGTGTCACGCGTCAAATCAAGTGGCGCGTCAAGTCAAACGGAAGAATCAATAGGATTGTGCCACGTGTCAAAATGACAAGGCATGCCAAGTCAAATTAAAGGGCCAATGAAACCGCGCCACGTGTGCAAGTGACATGTTCTGGCCAACCAAATGCGGCCTTGTCACACTTCAATTTGATTGGTCGGAAAGAGTTTGTTCTTATCATAACTCTTCCCTCCCACAACTATAAATAGGGGTCTTCATAACCCAGAAAAATGACTAGAAGTTATAACAAGAAGTAAGAGAGAGCTCGTGGATCAAACGCGCCAGATTTCTCTAAAAGCTACAAGCACTCAAGTGTTCTAAGGATTAAAAAGATTAAGACGAAGATTCAAGAACAAGCTGCAGGCCCTTGGATTAAAAATACGTCAAGATCAAGATGAGGCCTCAAGCACTTAGATTAAAATTAAAAAAAAATCAAGATTAAGCTCAAAAGTACTTTTATGTACCGTTGAAAAGTAGAATTAGAGCATTCATAGAGATTGTAACACTCAAATATTTAAAATAAAATACTATGATTGTTGCAATATTTTCTGTCTTGATTTTATTTTCTTCACGCAAATTTATTGTCTCCATATGATTTGACAAATCATCAAATAGTATATGAAAACTTTAGACAAAAACAGCAAATACCAAATCATTGTCTAGAATCAATGCCCTCCATCTTCCCAGCTGATTAGAACAACGACATTGAATTGAAGTAAATATGTATGACCTACATGCTAGAGATTGTCTTATTGACTTTTCATATATTAATAATATATTTTTAATCTTTAAATGCACCAAATAGAAAAACAAAAAACAAAAGAGCTAGGAAGGTGGCCCTATAAGATGGCAATGGAACGGAAAAGCTATTCAATAACCTTGATCCTACTATATTATACTGCAGATCCTTTTACCTTCATCTTACGCATGCTTGAGGCAAAATATATCTACTCTCACAATTCTGCACACATGATATTTAAAATAACCCCCTTACAAGTAGGATAAGTGAGACTATTCGAGTACGATTTATATGCATAAAACAGATATTTTAATCCAGTCAGAAGTGGAAATATTTGGTATCTCATTTCAATTTAGTAAAGATTATGATATACATTCATATAAGATCACGAGAATCTAGTTTGAAAAATCAAAAAAGAAAAAGCTAGTATGTCTTTTTCTGGATATTCATGTTACTAAAATTCTGCACTTTCTTCAGATATTTGAACTAGGAAACCAAAAACTTTCAAATATATACATTATCTGTGCAGCTTTTTCAAGATTTTATAACTTTCACATATTTAATGACCGGAAATTTTCCCTAGAAAAAAAAAAGAAGGGGATCGTCCAAATGTAACAAAGGAATTCTAAGTGCACGGATCAAATCATGCAATTAATTTTTTTTTGTCACAATTGGGACTTCATTATCTTAATTTCTTAAAAATAATTTAGTATTTGGAGAACATATTTATAACAACAATAATAACAACCCAGTGTACTCCCACAAGTCCTGAGGAGAGATGTGCGCAGCCTTACCCCTACCCTGGACGGGCAGAGAGACTGATTCCGATAGACTCTCAGTTAAAGAAAATATGAAAGATGCACTGATATCAAATAATAACAGTACAAGATATTTAGAAGACTGAGACTAAGATAGCAAGATACAAGATGAAAGAAGCGCTGATAACAATTAATACAATACAAGATATGTAGTAATAGCCATCTAAGGGTAAAATAATACCATACTAACACTAATACTACTGAAACAAGAAGACAAGGGAAAATACTCGACTGCCTACTAACCTTCTACCCTAATCCTCAACCTCCACACCCTCTTATTAAGGGTCATGTTCTCGGTTAGCTCAAGTTGTGCCATGTCCCGCCTGATCACCTCCCCCAAGACTTCTTTGGCCTACCTCTACCCCTCCTCTGACCCCCCAAGGACAACATCTCACACCTCCTGACTGGGGCATCTGTGCTTCTCCTTTTAACATGCCCGAACCATCGAAATCTCGCCTCTCGCATCTTATCCTCCACGGGGGCCACTCTCACCTTGTCCCTAATAACTTTGTTCCTAGTTCTATCTAACCTAGTATGCCCACACATCCATCTCAACATCTTTATTTCAGCAACTTTCATCTTCTGGACATGGGAGTTCTTGACTGGCCAACACTATGCCCCATATAACATAGTCGGTCTAACCACTACTTTGTGAAACTTACCTTTAAGTCTCAATGGCACATTCTTATAGCATAAGACATCGGAAGCGAGCCTCCACTTCATCCACCCCGCTACGGTACGATGTGAGACATGCTCATCTATCTCCCCATCACTCTGAATCACAGACCCCAGATACTTAAAACTCTCTCTCCTATGAATGACTTGAGTATCAAGCCTCACATTCACGTCCGCTTCCTGGGTAACTCCGCTGAACTTGCACTCCGCGTATTCTGTCTTGGTCCTTGGAGAATAGATTTAAAAATCATAACTTGACATAACTAATTAAGATAATAAGAAAATATGAAAACACTTAATTAAAGAAAAGAAATGGTTTAACTCCACGAATAATAATTGTATGACATACTAAACCCACTAAATGTAATATCGCGAGTCGAATGTGGGATTTGAAACAACAACAGGTGACCATGCATGACGACTATATATTTTAGTTTTCAAACAGAAAAAGAAAATCTTGAACAACCATTTATTGCATGCAAACACGTATTGGGTTTGTCTTCTGAGGAGTTATATATAGACAAGTGGTGAAGCAATTAAATTCCATTATATAATGCTGGACACTTTGAAAGGACAAAAATGCATACAACTTTTCTTCTCCTTTAGCTATTTCCTTCATACTACACCTTTCAAAAACGTTGGTTCTTGAAAAAAAAATGATGGCAAGCGCAGTAATAACTGGCTTCCTTGTGTTAATCTACTGCATCAATATTTCTGCTACAGAAAGGAACATATCAACTGACAAATCAGCTCTGTTAGCCTTCAAAGCACAAATAACCAACGATCCTAATGAAATTCTGTCCAAAAACTGGACACAAGGCACTACAGTTTGCAGTTGGATTGGTGTTTCTTGTAGCACAAGGCATCAAAGAGTTGTTGCACTAAACCTCAAGAGCCTAAGACTAGGAGGGTCTATTCCTAAAGAAATAGGAAATCTCTCCTTCCTTAGTTTCTTAGAAATTGGCAACAACACTTTTATTGGTGAAATCCCCAATGAAGTTGGGTTTCTAAAGAAGCTCAAGTACTTGTCTTTGCAAATGAATAATCTCACTGGTCAAATCCCACAAAGCCTTGGATTTCTCTCAAGGCTTGAACTGCTTGATCTTTCTGAAAATGATCTATTTGGAAATGTTCCACTCTCCATCTTCAATGTCTCCTCTTTAAAGATCATTGATTTGGGTTTCAATGATCTAACTGGGACTTTGCCAAATGACATATGCAGTAATCTCCCACTGTTGCAAAGTTTATTTATGGCACATAATCACTTAGTGGGTGAACTTCCAATTGGTTTGGATAAATGCACTCAACTAACATATCTGTCTTTGTCTTATAACAGATTCACAGGTAACTAACTAAGCTAGCTCTACTACTTCTCATTTCCTTTTAATTTCTTCTTGAAGTAATATATCCTTTTATTTTTTTTCTGATTAGTATAGGAAATTTACCAAGAGACATGTGGAACATGTCAAAGCTTGAAGATATGTTTCTTGGATGGAATAACTTGTCAGGTAAATTCTATATATGGATCTTTTCTCCTTTTGATAATATATAGCTTTGATTTCTCCAGTTTAACGCTTATATGGACTATTTTAGTTGGATTCTGGGGATTTAACTCCTCTCCATTTCCTTTGTCTCTATTTTCCCAAGTTCTTACTTGAATGGATGACATGTGTCCTATATTGAAATTAATGGTATAGATTTAATTAATTAAAACTAGGTCTTACCATGATTAGGATAATGAATATTTCCATATATTTGCTTCTAAAAAATTTGGCAAATCCCATAAGTCTGGGCAACATATTTTCGTATGCCCATTAGTCATTATTAATATTTTCTATAACATAACCAATTCTACAACAATTAAGGCCTCAAAACGTTTTGTCACATGAAATGAAAAACACCTTCATTAACTGTGATACCGTAAATCGTTGAAAACATTCCTAGCAAATAAATGATAATAATCGACTCTGAACTTACTGAATCTATAGATTTTGAATCTAATCCCAAAATCTACTCCTAGAGCAACCCTTACATAAAACACCCACTATCTTTAGCTGATTAATTCCTCAGTCCCGAGTCTAAAAACAAAAGCACATAGGTTTCCTTGTTCTCACACTATAGAATAATTTGTTTTTCACTCTACCTTATTTGTACTTCATTATTTAATTTAGTTCTTTAATATCTTTTTCTGAAAAAGAAAAAGGAAAAGCATTAGTGAAAATTGCTGCCTCAGATCCCAGTAGTTCTAGTAAAATTAAATCCTCAATAGGTTTGTAAATTGTCACGCCACAAAAATACGGTGACTTGTTAGGACCGAAATAATCAGATGTCATGCGAAACCTAATAAAGCAAACCTTCAACGACGATAAATCAGACAACAAAAGCTAAATATACCAAAAGAGACACAAACATTTAACATGGTTCGGTCAATTGATCTACGTCCACAGACGGAGATGAACAATCCACTATATAAAACAGAGTACAAAATATCGAGAGAACAATCTCACAAAGAGGCAAACACAAGTGGCACACTAACACTTGTCCCGAAAAGTTCTTCCCCTAAACAAGACTCTCAAACCCCTTATGGCTACATACTCACAACCTTTCTACGGCATCGGCCACCACATTGGCCTTTTCGGGATGATACAAAATGGTGATACCATAGTCTTTTAACAACTCCAACCACCTCCGATGCCTCAAATTGAGATCCTTTTGCTTGAACAAATACTGAAGACTCCGATGATCCGTGAACACCTCACATGACACTCCATAGAGATAATGCCTCTAAATCTTCAATGCATGAACAATGGCTGCTAACTCCAAGTCATGAGCAGGGTAATTCTTCTCGTGAACCTTCAACTGCCGCGACGCGTATGCAGTTACTCGGCCATCCTGCATCAATATTGCACCGAGCCCAATACGAGATGCATCATAATACACCGTGTAAGATCCTGAACTTGTGGGCAACACCAACACCGCCGTCGTAGTCAAGGCAGTCTTGAGCTTCTAAAAGCCCAACTAACACTCATCCGACCACCTGAATGGATCACCCTTCTGGGTCAATCTAGTGAATGGGGCTGCTATGGATAAATATTCCTCTATAAACCGACGATAATAACCCGCCAAACCTAGGAAGCTCTGAATCTCTGTAGCTGAAGTAGGTCTAGGCCAGTTCTGAACTGGCTCAATCTTCTTAGAATCCACTTTAATACCCTCTACAGATACAACATGCCCCAAAAAGGCGATTGAGTCCAACCAAAACTTTACGTTGAAAACTCGGCATATAACTGACTATCTCTCAGAGTGTAAAGTACAAATTCCAAGATGTTGCTCATGCTCCTCTCGACTGCAGGAGTAGATCAAGATATCATTAATAAATACGATCGCAAAAGAATACAAGTAGGGCTTGAATACCCGGTTCATCAAATCCATGAATGTTGCTGGGGCATTTGTCAACCTAAGTGACATCACTAGGAACACATAATGCCCATATCGAATCTGAAAAGCTGTCTTAGGGACATCCGATGCCCTAATCTTCATGGTAGCCAGACCTCAAATCAATCTTAAAAAATACCTTAGCACCCTGAAGCTGATCAAATAAGTCATCAATCCTCGGCAACGGATCCTTGTTCTTGATAGTCACTTTAATCAATTGTCTATGGTCTATGCACATCCTCATGGAACCATCTTTTTTCTTCACGAACAACACAGACGCACCCCAAGGTGAGACACTAGGTCTAATGAACCCCCTTATCAAGCAAATCCTGCAACTGCTCCTTCAGTTCCTTCAACTCAAGTAGATCCATACGGTATGGTGGAATAGAAATGGGCTGAGTGTCCGAAGCCAAATCAATACAAAAGTCAATATACCTGTCGGGTGGCATCTCCGACAGATCTGCAGGAAACACCTCTGGAAACTCACGCACAACAGGTACTGAATCCATAGAAGGTATCTCCGCACTCGAATACGAACATAGTCCAAGTATGCTAGACACCCCTTCTCGACCATATGTCAAGCCTTCACATAAGAGATAGCCTTGCTATTAGAATGGCTAGGAGTCCCCCTCCTCCACTCTAATCGAGGCAATCACGGCATGGCTAAGGTCATCGTCTTGGCGTGACAGTCAAATATAGCATGGTAAGGTGACAGCCAACCCATACCCAAGATAACATCGAAGTCCACCATATCAAGAAGTAAGAGATCTACACTAGTCTCAAGACTCCCAATGGAAACCACACATGAGCGGTCAACACGGTCTACAACGATAGAATCTCCCACACGCGTGGATACATAAACGGAGCACTCAAAGAATCACGAGGCACAATCAGATATGAAGCAAAATAGGATGACTCGTAGGAATAAGTAGAGCCCGGATCAAATAGAACTGAAGCATCTCTATGGTAAACTGGAATAATACCTGTGATGACGGCGTCAGATGACTCTGCCTCAGGTCTAGCTGGGAATGCATAGAAACGGGGATAGGCCCCACCACTCTGTCCTCCACCCTTGGGCGACCCCTAGTTGGTTGGTCTCTACCTCTAACGACCTGACCTCCACCTCTAATGGCCTGACCTCTACCTCTAACCTCCACCTCTAACGATCTGACCCTCGACTTTGTCTGGATATGTGGGCGTGGAGCAACTGATGCCGATATGATGGCACGAGAACCTTGTTGAGATCTATTGCTAGACAATCTAGGGCATACCTCCTGATATGACATATGCCCCCACACTCAAAGCACTCTCTTGGCTACTGAGGCTGCTGGAATGAAGACTGACCCCAACGGTCCGAATAACCGTTGTAGTAACTCAGAAGCGGTGGTGCACTGATAGGAGCTGAATATGTACTGAATGCTGACTGCTCAGGACGAGACTCATAAGAACCACGACCTCTCGAAGCACAGTGGGCTACCTGGAGAGCTGACTGAATCGGCCTAGGAGATTGGCCTCTATCAAAAGAAACCCTTGCCTCCAGATGAGGCACCACTGAAACCACTGAAATGACGAGGTCTCATATCAGACACCGTCTCCCTCTCCTAAGAACGAACCATCTCGAACCATATAGCAATATCTATGGCCTTCTGGAAGGAAATATCATCTCCGGTCTCCTTGGCCACGTGTAGCCTGATAGTGAAAATGAGCCCATCAATAAATCTCCTCACTCTGTCCCTCTCAGTAGGGAGTAAAACAATGGCATGGCGAGCTAGGTCCACAAATCGAGTCTCATATAGGGTGACAGTTATGTTGCCCTACTGAAGACACTCAAACTGCCTACGGTAATCCTCTCTCAGAGTGAAAGAAGTGAACTTCTCTAGAAAGAGCTGTGAAAACTGATCCCAGGTAAGTGCATATGAACCAGCCGGTCTGGTCAATATATAATCTCTCCACCATCTCTTGGCAGAACTGGTCATTTGAAATGTTGCAAAGTCGACCATATTGGTCTTAACTATACCCATGTTGCTCAACACCTTGTGGCAACGGTCAAGGAAATCCGGTGGGTCCTCAGAAGGTGCACCGCTGAAATAAATAGGAAAGAGCTTGGTAAAATTATCCAGCCTCAACAAGGACTCAGAAGACATAACGGGCATGTTACCGTCCTGTGCCGCAACAACCGGTTGAACCACCCCAACTGGATGGGCTGCTGGAGTCTCATATAGGGGATCCACTTGCTCCAGAGTGTGAGTAGCAGACGTTTGTGCTCCTCCCCCAGTCCGAGAGATGGCTGGTGCCACCTGAAATGCACCGGTCTGGGCCACACTCTCCATAAGGCCCACCAAGCGAACTAGAGTGTCCTGAAGCATTGGAGTGGCTATGAACCCCTCCGGGACCTGAACTGGTCCGACGTGTACGGTCTGGGCTGGGATCTCCTCCTCATGATCAATCTGAGGCTCCTCTGCGGGTACTGTTGCTCGAGCTCTAGGCTGGGCTCTGCCTCTGTCTAGGCCTCTGGCTCGACCTCTTCCCCTGGTAGTAGCTACCACGGGGGGATCTGGCTCCTGTCCGGCTGCTGATGTTGTAAGTGTTCTCACCATCTGCGAGAAAACAAGAATAGAATGGTTCAATCGTTAATGATAGAATAAAATCGCACGATATAGAAGGAAAGAAGTAAAATTTTTCCTAAACTCCATAGCCTATGGAAGATAAATACACACGTCTTTGTACCGATCCTCCAGACTCTTCTAAGCTTGCATATGATTTATGAGACCTAAGCAACCTAATACTCTGATACCAACTTGTCTAGACCCGGAATTCCTACCCTTGGGACCGTGGTGGTACCTTAGATTTCACTTGCTAGGCAAGCCAACATTAGATGTAGTTATTAATCATTTTTAAAAAATTTCAAATACAAAGACAATAAAGAAACTGAATAGTCTGAAACAAGGTAAATAAACTAATAAGTGACGAAATCCAAACACAAATCCCGGAACTGGTGTCACGAATACATGAGTATCTAAGATACTACAGATAATGGCCTGAAATAAACATAACTATCTGAATCAAAATAAACAGCTAAAGGAAGTAGAAGAGGACTTTAGGCCTGCGGACGTCGTGCAGCTATACCTCAAGTCTCCTCTGAATAGCTGTATCCGAGCAAATCTACTGAACACAGCTGGGACCAACTCTAATATCTGCACAAGAAGTGCAGAGTGTAGTATGAGTACAACTGACCCTATGTACTCTGTGAGTGCCGAGCATAACCTTGACGAAGTAGTGACGAGGCTAAGACGGGTCACTTACATTAACCTGTACGTAACAATAACAACAACAATAACAACAACAACAACAACAACAACAACAACAACAACAACAACAACAACAACAACAACAACAACAACAGCAACAGCAACAGCAACAACAACAGCAACAACAACAACAATAGCAATAGCAACAACAACAACAACAACAACAACAACAACAACAACAACAATAATAATAATAACAGAAAAGACAGGAATAGAAGTAAAGCAGGTAATTCATATCAACAAACTCAAAACCAACTAACAGAGAGTCCAGAATGACAAGTCATATAACTCGTCTCAATTATCGAGGCCAATCCAACAGTCACAAACAAATATAACTTTTATCAATATGTTGTTGCATGCAACCCAATCCCACAATAACAACTTTAAATAATGTGTTGGGGCGCGCAACCCGATCCTACCATATAATCATTTGTCAACATCATAATCCGCCCTTATTCCACTATTTCAATTTATTACCTTTCCATTTCTGTTGCAGCGTGCAACCCGCTCTTTAAACAATTTCAATTAACAATAGTAATTCAACAACCAAGATTTACAAGAAATTCTACATAAAGAGAACAAATGTACGGGCAATGGAGAATAACATAATAACCAAAGAGTCTCGAACAACTCGGATGTCTTAACTTTACCAACTCAGCGGTACCTACCATTTAACAATTCATACAAGTGAAACTACATTATTAAAGGAAATAAATAATATGAAACTATAAGACAAACAAGGCATAAGACAATTTAGATACGTAAGGAAAGTAAATAGAGACAAGTAGTAAATAAGCATGGAATTATGGAGGGGATGGACAATTTAATACAAGGAATACTAAATGGCAAGTAGCAAGCATGGCATGAAAATCAAACAAGCATGTAACAATTAAGGCATGAAACAAAATATACTATAAACCAACAAAAAAAGGGAAGTAAGTAATGTAACAACGCATATACACTCGTCACCTCGCATATACGTCATTTCACACATAATTCACACAACATGTAGTCTAAGGGTCCTTAATTCCCACAAAATAAGGTTAGACCTAATACTTACCTCACTCCGCAATCAACTCAAGGTTCAACCATAACCTTGCCTATCGAACAAGCCTCCAAACCAACCAAATATAGTAAATTATTGACCAAATGATTCAAATAAACTTTAGAAACTAGCCATGAATGAAAGAGGTTCAATTTAGATCATTTTTGAAAAAGTTAACAAAAGTCAACCCCGAGCTTGCTTGGCCAAAACCGAGATTCGGACCAAAATTCGATTACCCATTCACCTTAGAGCCTAATTATGTAATTTATTTTGAAATCCGACCTCAATTCGAGGTCTAAATCTCAATTTTACAAAAATTCTTAATTTCTACCATGAAATTCCTAAATTTTATGTCGAAATCTCATGAAATGTAATGGGTAATTGAAAAGAAGTAGATTAAAGTCACTTACCAATGAATTTAGAAAGAAAAGTCTCTTGGAAAATCACCTCTGGGTGTTTAGGGTTGAGAGTTTGTGAGAAATGAACTAAATCCCGTTTCCCCCCTCTTTGGCCCAACTGCGAATGTCACTATTGCGATGTCTTGTTCGCAATTGTGAACATCGCAAATGCGAGAAAGGGGTCGTAAATGTGAATCCTGTCTCAGAAGAGCAGTTGTTGCAAATGCGACATTTTGGCTCGCAAATGCGAGCTTCTATCCTTCTCAAATGCGAGCATAAACTTCGCAAATGCAAAGCAGTCAACAGTGGTCAATGATCACAATTGCGACCACCTCATTCGCAAATGCGAAGGTCCAGATTTCTTAAATGCGAACAAAATCTCGCAAATGCGAGTTCCAACCAATCCAGCCCATGCTCGCAAATGTGAATCATTGTTCACAAAAGCGAGGCTTGCAATTGCGAGATCTACAGTAATTCACCAGAAATGGCATTGCACCAGCAGTCCTAGCCTTAGCCAAACTCATCCGAAACATGTCCGGAACTCACCGAGCCCCTCGGGCTCCAAACCAAAAATGCACACAAGTATAATAACATCATACAAACTTGCTCGAGTAATCAAATCACCAAAATAATATCTAAATCTACGAATCAATCCTCAAAACGAATAAAATTTTCAAAGTGAAACTCAAGAACACTAGAATCACATTTAAGTGTTTGAATCATGTCAAATCAATTCAGAATTGAATCAAATTTTGCAGACAAGTTTTAAATAGCAATACAGAACTATTTCAAGTTTTAACATCAAAATCCGAACCCGTTAACTAAGAAGTCAACTTACGGTCAAACTTAGTAATTCTTCAACTTTTAAAAAATGCTAGTTTTCGGCAAAATGATTCAAAACCAGTTAGGGATTTCCGAATTTAATTCCAGGTATACGCCCAAATCCCAAATCACGATACGGATCCACTAAGACCGTCAAAATACTAATCCGGGTCCGTTTATATAAAATATTTTATGTAGTCAACTCAAGTCATTTTAAAGACAAAAATTCATATTGTCTTAGATTTTTCATATAAAAAATTTCGGAATAAGACGCGGACCACGCACCCAAATCGAGATTTGCTAAAAGGAGCTAATTGTGATCTTGAAATAAAGAAATGAAGGCTAAAACTCAAAATGACCTATCAGGTCATCACAATAAAGTTTCATTGATAACCCTAAGCGGAGGATAAGACTAGCATAGACTATATATATGTAAATAAAATAAGATGTAGTAAGTAGAGCAAGCAATTCATTTAAAAATTACTGAGTAGTCTGAAAACTAAAACTAATTCTGAAAATAAAATTTAGCACTTATAAGTGAAAGTTGAAGCTAAAAATTGAATTTGTATCTGATAATTGAAACTAAAGCTAAAAGCTTAGTTTAAGTGGCCATGTGTACGTAAGTATCTGGGGACACACACGAGGATGATGGATAAAGCTACTATGGGGCCTTAGATTATGCTCACTCAAGTTGTAAGTAGGTCCATCGGGTAGCTCAATCCATCTGAGTTTGTTAGTAAAGCCTCTTATTTATGCTCACTCAAACTCAACCCATATATGCAGTAATTGAGTAGCTCAATCAAGCTCAACTTATCTTAGCGCATTAACACCTTAAGCATGTGGTAGCTAGCCCTAGACACTGTGGCACTAATACTTGGGGAAGTTGGCTATTGTTTCTTTTCTGAATGTGATCATAGTAATTTAAATTGAGAGTCTGAGCAGTACATGCAATTATACATAAACTAGCAATTACAATACATCATAGATACTGATTATTCTCTTCTGAATCTGAGCTAAAGGTTTGAGCAATTCAAGTAACTTCACATAAGTAAATAGTTGCACATAAGCAAATAACTGCAATAAGTCATACCATCTAGTCATTTTCTTTCATAAACGTTTGGATTGTTAGTTTTTCCATCATATCTTATTTTCAACGAGTCATAATTAGGTGCTAGTTGCAACTCTATTGCTTCATGTACCTTGTCTAACTAACCCTTGTTTCACCCTCAAAATATCACCATGCATGGAACCTGAGGTTTTTATATTCTTTTAACACTGTAATCTTTCTATCAACATTCGAATGACTTTGTCCCTTCTCATCCTTAGGACGAGTCCTTAACATCTCTTGAAGTTAATTCCACTCTGCCACCATCTCATTATCACTTCAAGGTCAACTATCATCTCCTATAATGCACCTCAAAAAATTAATTATTATTAGCTCGATCTCTCTAATTGTGTTATGAACGCCAATCTCTCTCGAGTTATGTAGAAGAAAGAGTAGTATTCTTACTTTAAGCTCTAAGCACGTGATAAGGAATCAAAGAAGAGAATTTTTCTAATATATCCTATAACCTCCCAAGTATTAGATGTGACACGCTATACACCTATACGTAGGACCCTAAATGATACGGCTCATGACTCCGTGGGACCCCTAAATTTAGTTGCTCTGATACAAACTTGTTACAACCTAAAACTAGAGTGGGGCGTAATGGCACCCAACCTACACTAACTCGTTGAGTGAATCCTTCCTTATCTGTTTCAATGGTACTATTAAGCATAATGACTATATTAAAGTCTGATAATCCTTAAATTATATAAAATTGAAAACAATTTAATAACATCTGACGAATAAGAATTCAAAGCTCTAAACCCACTACAAGTCATGAGCCTATACTAAAATCGAATTCATGGAACTTCGTGGCATCCCCCGGGAATAATTTAAATGTCTAATAATATCTAAAAGTCTTAAAGGAACATTGACGAACAATGTGGCAGACCCAAATGAGCTAATTAGTACTACCAAAGAATACCTAGAAAGTCTCGTTAACAAACCCTTAAGCGGAGGATAAGTCTAGCATGAGCTATATATATAAATAAAATAAAATGCAGCAAATAGAGTAGGCAATTCACATAATAAATATTGAGTAGTCTGAAAATTAAAACTAACTTTGAAAATGAAATTTAACACGTATACTAAAAGATGGAGCTAAACACTGAATCTGTATGTGATAACTAAAATTAAAGCTAAAAGCTAAATCTAAACCTGATATCTGGAACTGAAGCTTAAACGTGTGTTAATTTTTAAAGAAATAACTTTTTAAAAAAGATTACTCATAGTGTCCCTGTGTATGTGAGTATCTAAGAACGCGAGGACTGCTGAAGCTGCTGTGGGACCTTTGATTATTCCCACCCAAGCTCAATTTCTCCCAAGTTGTTTAGGAACCGGAAAAAAGAAGCGGTTTTGTGGGGAATTGAGTAGCTCAATCAAGCTCAAACCATCTGAGCGCGCTAGTAGTGCCTCTAATTTATGCTCACTCAAGTTTAACCTATATATGAGGCCATCATGTAGCTCAATAAAGCTCAGCCTATCTTAACGCGTTAGCACCTTTAAGCATGGGTAGCTAGTCATGATCACCATGGAACTCATGCTCGAGAAGGTTGGTTACTTTTCCTTTTTGAATGTGATCACATTAATTTGAATCTAACTGAGAGTCTGAGATGTACAAGAAATCGCACATAAACTAGTAATCACAACATACAATTGAAACTAATAATTTTCTATTCTTAATCTGAGCTAAAGGCCTGAGCAATACAAGTAACTTCATGTAAGCAGATAGTTGCACATAAGCAAATAGCTGCAACAAGTCATACCATCTAGTCATTTTCTGTCATAAAGATTTTCATGTGTGTGTGTGTGTATATATATATATATATATATATATATGTATGTATAGTTTATATTGCAAAGTAAGGTAAGCAAACAAACAATTTATTATGTGCATTCTAATCTAGCCCTTGACTTGGAAAAAAAACTCAACTCACCTCTAACCGAGTATTCAAGTTTCTCCTTCAACAATCCTCATAGTCAATGCTCCAAATTCTACATTTATGAAGTTTAAAACCACATTAACTTAATCAATCTTATTCAACCAATCTTCTCCTTCAATTTCATACAGTCATTAATCACTTTTCATCACTTTTACCCATAATTCCTACATATTCGGTAATCTCTAGTCATGATATGTCATAAAGTTATTAACTTTTCTACTAGAAAACAATAAAACTTACCTTAAACAATGCCTTCACAAACCCTAGGTTCTAGGTCTTGAAGAACTATTTTTGGATGGACACCTAGGTTTCAATATTTAGAAGATATTAAACGATGTTAATATCTTATTTTCTTAACTTGAATCTTGTCAAGAACTCACCTTGGTTGGCATAGGATGATCTAGGCTAAATATCTCATTGGAAGAAATAAATTCTAATTCTTCGAGGTGTTAAGAATGAAAAAATATATTTTTTGACCTTTTATAGGCCTAGGGTAATCAGTTGCCAAAGTTAGAATATGTGGCCACGGTTGTCCTGGTCTCTTTGGACTTGCTTAGAAGCCACATTCTGGAATCTGCCAAGATTCAATAGTGGCCACGTTCAGCCGCCACAGTTCGAAGCGTTTGCGACAGTTGACTTGGGGTCAGTTACTGCTCTGCTACCCTTCAACAAAAAGGTTATAACTTTTTGTAGGAGTATCATAATGGCGAATGGTTTGACGTTCTAGAAACTAGACTCGGAGATCTTCCATTTGATATATAGCTCATAGTTCAAATCATCATAAGATGGAAGATATGATCGTTTGCAATTAGGTCATGTGTGACTATATTCGCTTTCTTCTCTTAAACAATCCCAATTTGTTCTATTCCACCTTTTCCTCTTCTAAACATCCACATTACCTTTCAAACATTGGATTTAGGTATTATAAATCTTCAAAGCTTTCTAAACGCCCATACGTCCAACTTAAAGCCTGAACATGAATCTAGTGCTTAGCGAAAACATTTCTGGGACATGACAGTTAGAATGTCATACTTGGAATTTGAATTTCTGACCTAAAGCAATTTTTAAATTTGTTTGCCTTTTTTCTTATGCCAAAAGGATTTAGCACTCTCTCTCTCATATATATATATATATATATATATATATATATATATATATATATATATATATATGTATGTATAGTTTATATTGCAAAGTAAGGTAAGCAAACAAACAATTTATTATGTGCATTCTAATCTAGCCCTTGACTTGGAAAAAAAACTCAACTCACCTCTAACCGAGTATTCAAGTTTCTCCTTCAACAATCCTCATAGTCAATGCTCCAAATTCTACATTTATGAAGTTTAAAACCACATTAACTTAATCAATCTTATTCAACCAATCTTCTCCTTCAATTTCATACAGTCATTAATCACTTTTCATCACTTTTACCCATAATTCCTACATATTCGGTAATCTCTAGTCATGATATGTCATAAAGTTATTAACTTTTCTACTAGAAAACAATAAAACTTACCTTAAACAATGCCTTCACAAACCCTAGGTTCTAGGTCTTGAAGAACTATTTTTGGATGGACACCTAGGTTTCAATATTTAGAAGATATTAAACGATGTTAATATCTTATTTTCTTAACTTGAATCTTGTCAAGAACTCACCTTGGTTGGCATAGGATGATCTAGGCTAAATATCTCATTGGAAGAAATAAATTCTAATTCTTCGAGGTGTTAAGAATGAAAAAATATATTTTTTGACCTTTTATAGGCCTAGGGTAATCAGTTGCCAAAGTTAGAATATGTGGCCACGGTTGTCCTGGTCTCTTTGGACTTGCTTAGAAGCCACATTCTGGAATCTGCCAAGATTCAATAGTGGCCACGTTCAGCCGCCACAGTTCGAAGCGTTTGCGACAGTTGACTTGGGGTCAGTTACTGCTCTGCTACCCTTCAACAAAAAGGTTATAACTTTTTGTAGGAGTATCATAATGGCGAATGGTTTGACGTTCTAGAAACTAGACTCGGAGATCTTCCATTTGATATATAGCTCATAGTTCAAATCATCATAAGATGGAAGATATGATCGTTTGCAATTAGGTCATGTGTGACTATATTCGCTTTCTTCTCTTAAACAATCCCAATTTGTTCTATTCCACCTTTTCCTCTTCTAAACATCCACATTACCTTTCAAACATTGGATTTAGGTATTATAAATCTTCAAAGCTTTCTAAACGCCCATACGTCCAACTTAAAGCCTGAACATGAATCTAGTGCTTAGCGAAAACATTTCTGGGACATGACAGTTAGAATGTCATACTTGGAATTTGAATTTCTGACCTAAAGCAATTTTTAAATTTGTTTGCCTTTTTTCTTATGCCAAAAGGATTTAGCACTCTCTCTCTCATATATATATATATATATATATATATATATATATATAATAATAGTTTTATATATTTATAATAAGTCATTAAATAAACTGAGGGATTATCCAACTATTAGTGGCGAAGCTAAAGGGAGCCAAGGGAGTTAAATTGAATTACCCATAAATTTTATTATGCAAATAGGGTAAAAATAAATATTTTTACAGCTTGGTTGGATGGTTGTTACCTATTGTATTGTATGGTATTGTTACTTTAAATACAATGTTTATTTTGATTGTTACTTAAAATTTATTATATCGTATTGTTAAATCCATCGTTACATAACGACGAAAAGTATCACTTTATCGAACGATGGATTTGGTGTGGTGGCGTCATTCTTATTTTTTTCTCTCTCATCTTGCCCTTTCTTATTATTAAATAATCGTATTTTATTTTTTATCCTACTTTTTTATATAATAGTTCTACTTCGTATCCTATTTTTTTCTTAATAATGTTGCAAGTTTTATTCTTCATATTGTTAGTGCATGACATCATGAAACGACGGCAAACGATACAATTTATCCAAATATTGTATTCATTAAACAATATAATACAATGCAGTATAATACAATAAGATACATTATAAAACGACATATAACAACAAAACAAGTTGTTATTATATATGAATGGTTGAATCTATTTGACATAAGAAAAGATTAAAGTATAGTGGTAAACGGGTTCAAAAATTGCGTGTTGAAAATCTTAGGTTCACACTCTAATATTTGTTTTACAACAACAACAACCCAATGAAATCTCACAAGTGAGGTATGTGGAGGTTAGTGAGTATACAGACCTTACCCCTACCCCTACCCCTACCCCGAGGGAGTAGAGATACTGTTTCCGAAAGATCCTCGGCTCAAGAAGACGAAAATAGACAAATACATCGGTACCATCAACAGAAACCATAGAAATAATAAAAACGACTCTAATATTTGTTTAAATTCTTTAAATCGAGTTTGTCGCAACTGCCTGCTATATTTAGTCCGTTGACAGCCTAGGGTGTATAAACCCATCAGAGGGAGAAGGGGTATCATAATACACAAATTCTTCCCCATAGGTACTTGCAATCCAGAATTCTGTGCGAGTAATTTTCATTTCCCATTTGGAGCATTTCTATTACTTCTGTTGAGACAATTTTTATCTCCAATGGGAATAATGTTTTCTCTAATGCAATCTCCAGTGAAAGTAACGCATAGCAGGTGTGTGATGCTTCATGTAATTTATTTGCAAAACCTGTTATCCAGCAGTGTATGTATGAGTGTTTTTCCCTAGCTGATCCGTACACATATCATTGAGTTTGTCCCATAGTACTTTTGCATTAAGACATTAAATAATGTTGCTACGTTGGGTATGCGAACAATGCTAGCATTTAGTAGCTGAAAATATTGGGAACCTACATAATATAAGGTGTTGGGATACTCTTTTTTAGGGAAAACTGTGCATGTTTGGCCCGAAACAGACAAACCATACCATGTTAAGAGTATGAAAAACAGTTTCACTCTTTAAGTGGCAGCTAGAATAGACATCATTAATTTGTGATTAATTTTACACGTTAAGCATATTTAAGGTAGGTAATCTCTCACAAGCTAGGAGCCATAGGAAGTATGTAATCTTGTTTAGAGTATTTGCTTTCCAAAGCCAGTTCAGATCAGGTATGTTGTTTGTTGCTACAATAATAAGTAAGCTGACTTGGTAGTGAATATGCCGTTTTTTTAATATTAGTTGGTTAGATGTTGTATTTATCATGAAGAAACTGAGGGGGACTAGGCCTAACCTCAAACTTACATCAGAAATGACAACAAAAGAATGGTGCACCAGGCCATTCTTCAAAAACTCGGAGCCTATAAACAAAATGACGCCTGAATTAGACCATTAATCTAATTACAATCAACTTACAGAGAATTAGCCTTTATCATATCTAGTGAATATACCATTGCCTGTGGGTTCCCAGGTGATAGTGATCATCTACGTTGTACACTGATTGTTTGATCTCAAGGGGTAACATGAGGGACAGGTTCTCTAGAATCAGGAGCAGAGGTGGTGATTATGTGATACTTTTAATTCATCTTCATTCATATTGTGGGGGCCAGCTATTTGTTCTCTTATAGTTCTGTTCAGAGATGTTGATTCAACAGTCTATATATGATTAAGAAAAGAAGATGGTTTTTCCTCTATTAGTATAGCTCCGACACTGCATGCATTGCATGTGCATTTTCTCATAACAACTAAAGTTTCAGTGTTAATTTTGTCTAATTTTCTTTGTAAAAGGTAAGAGTGTTGGTTATTAAGTGCCTAACAACTCCTAATGTGATATAAATTTACAGGAATCATACCAAGCGAAATTCAGTATCTTCCAACGATTCAAAGACTAAGTCTTCGACGGAACAGTTTGGTGGGAACTCTTCCACCTTCTATGGGGAATTTATCGATTGTGGCAGTAATAGATATTGGTGAAAATAGTCTTCATGGAAATATTCCTACACAACTTGGAAATCTTGGTAATCTGAAAGAAATATATCTAGGTTCAAACAAGATATCAGGTCAAATTCCTAGCTCTTTCTACAACATTTCTGGTTTAGAAATAATTGCACTTGCAGCTAATCAACTGTCTGGAACTCTACCTCCTAATATTGGCCATTGCTTTCCAAATCTTAATGGACTTTTTCTTGGGGTGAACCAGTTTAGTGGGAGAATTCCTGCCTCTATTTCCAATGTCTCGAAGCTCATTTACCTTGATCTTGGACGCAATTTGCTTACTGGGGATGTACCGATGAATCTTGGAAACTTACAGCAGCTTAAAGTGATCAACTTGCAATTGAATCAATTGACAAATGATCCCTCTACGGGGGAATTAGGTTTCCTTACTTCTCTCTCAAATTGCAAGAACTTGGAGGGAATACAAATAGGAATTAATGCATTTAGTGGAAAATTTCCCAAGTCCTTAGCCTTTGATAATTGGTCTGATTCTCTTGAAAGGTTCAATGCTTTTCGATGTGGCATCACTGGTGAAATCCCTCTTGAAATCAGTAAGTTGAGTAAGTTGACGTGGTTAAGCATTGGAAAGAATGAATTGATAGGTTCAATTCCTCAGGAATTTGGGAACATGAGGAAATTGCAGAAGCTGGTATTTTCGGAAAACAAAATAAATGGTACCATACCAGAAAGCTTATGCAATATGGAGGTCTTATTTCTACTTGACTTGAGTGAAAATCACCTTTCTGGGGAAATACCAATTTGTTTGGGGAATCTTTCTTCTTTAAGAGAAGTTTATTTACATTCAAATGCATTGAGTTCCAATATTCCACCAACTTTTTGGAGTACTAACAGGGCAATATCAGTTCTGAGTTTGTCCTCCAATTTTCTCAATGGTTCTTTGCCATTCGAAATAGGAAGTTTGAGGAGTCTTAGTGATTTAGATTTATCAAGAAATCAATTCATAGGACAAATTCCAAGCACAATTGGACAGCTACAGAATTTGGTGAATCTTTCACTGTCAATGAATAATTTTGAAGGTCACATACCTGAATCATTCGGAGACTTGGTTTCTCTTGCATACTTGGATCTATCCGGAAATAACCTTTCTGGCATGATCCCTGAATCTTTGGTGAATCTTCAACGGCTCAGCTATCTTAATGTGTCTTTCAATATACTCACTGGTGAGATTCCAAATGTAGGACCTTTTAAAAGCTTGACAGCTGAATCTTTCATGGGTAATGCCGCATTGTGTGGACCATCTCAATTCAATGTGGTGAAATGCAGAATCAATAGCCCGAAAAGTAGAAAGAAGAGAAGGGATTTAACTTTTGTTCTTGCATCAATTGCAGTAACATTAGTAGTCGCAACCATTTTCATGGTTTGGTTTCTGAAATATCGAAAAAGAAATAGACAACTTGCTATACCAGATTTGATTGGTCAATCCCATAAGAGGATCTCTTACTATGAAGTTGTTCGAGGGACAAACAACTTTGACGAAGCCAACTTGATTGGCAGGGGAGGCCTTGGTTTAGTATACAGAGGAACACTCCTAGATGGAAATATGGTCGCTGTAAAGGTTTTCAATACAGAAGTAGAAGATGCATTCAAAAGGTTTGATTTGGAGTGTGAGGTTTTGCGTAACATTCGCCATAGAAATCTTGTTAAGGTGATAAGTAGTTGTGCTAACCTTGATTTTAAAGCGTTGGTGCTTGAGTACATGCCAAATGGAAACCTTGATACATGGCTTTACTCTCACAACAATTTTTTGGATTTGATCCAAAGATTGAAGGTCATGATTGATGTGGCTTTTGCAATGGAATATTTGCATGAAGGTCATTCTTTTGTTGTCGTCCATTGTGATCTAAAACCAAGTAACATACTTTTGGATGGAGACATGGTTGCAAGAGTCAGTGACTTTGGTATATCCAAACTTATGACACCAGATAAAATGATAGCACAAACCAAGACGTTAGGCACTATTGGCTACATGGCACCAGGTAAACAACTGTTATCAAGTCTTTCTTATAACATTATTAACTTGATTAGTGTCACATTTTATTAACTAGATAGAAAGATTTTAAGAAGACAAATGTTGCAGAATATGGATCAAAAGGCTTAGTGTCAACCATGGGAGATGTTTACAGCTATGGTATCTTGTTAATGGAGACCTTTACAAGAAAGAAGCCCACGGACGATCTCTTTGTTGAAGAACTCAGCTTGAAGCGATGGGTGTTTGAAGCATTCTCTGATAGAGTGGTAGATATTGTGGATGCTAATCTATTTTCAAGAGAAGATGAGCAGTTTTCTTCCAAAGAGACTTGCTTTAAGTTGCTAATGGAATTAGCCTTACATTGCACAGCTGAATTGCCTCAAGATCGAATCAGCATGAAACATGTCCTTGTAAGACTCAACAAGATACTAACTCAGTTTTTGCAAAGTGCAACAGCAACCCAAAATGGAAATTAGTACAGTCAAACCTCTCTGTAACAGCCTCATTTGTTTCGAATTTTTTTGGCTGTTATAGCGAAGTGCTGTTATATAGAATACATATTATAACGTACCATGGAAATTGGTTCAATAAAAAGTTTAGCTTTTATAGTGAATGATTGTTATATAGCGATATTGTTATAAAGATGTCTGACTGTATAACTGTATATAAATACGTACTTCGGTTGCCTGTTTAACCTCATCTTTCATTCAGTACGTTATACTACTAATTAGTGGATTATTACCGTAGTGGAAGAAGTGCTATGTTATATGAAAAGTTCAAATAACAAATTGATAGTACTATGCTTCTTTTTTTCCCTTTTTATGTTTAGAATTTTCTTGTAAAAATATGCTAAGCAAGCATGACAGCATGTGAAAATGTAACTTCAGGGACTCGTGGCCTCCGTAAAGTTGAAATGGTCCAACCGTTATAGATGTCACTTCATTACATACTATTTTCCACTTCATTACTAAGATCTGTGTGGATAAAGGCAAACTTAAAATTAGAATAGTGTTTGAATTCATCATCTCAACTTGGATCATATTACAAATCTACTAACAAATTAAATGATCTAGCTTGAGAGAGAAGACAAAACGGAGGAAAGTTTTCATTTCGTTTGTTCTTTGTTCTATCAATAAATTTTATGAAATGATCCTTTTTCCATCATCATCATTCCATTGCCATGAAATACAGCTTATAGTGAAAATCAATCACCTTTAAATACATATACACAGATATGGAACTTCAATATGTACAACTTGGAAACCTCTCGAATTTTGAGGTCTGTCAATTTTTTACTTCTGGATACAAAATTGGAGTAATCATGGCAGCGCTGCGCGATTCTACATGGCAAGAAACCAAATGGGGGTCTTTCCCATGCGTGCCCTTTTCACTTGATTTTTCAAATGAAACTAATTGTCATCCATTTATGACACATATTACTCTTCTAGACCAGCGGTACGTACACTTCTTCCCTACTTTAATTTGTCTTCTCATAATATATCCAGGATGAAGTTTTTTAATAGTAAAGAGGGATCCTTGTATAATGAAGGAAACCTGGGGAAAAGTGGAATCCGTTCAATGCCATCCATTTCACTTTTGTCGTAAGAAAATCATGAGAACTGTTAATACTTTTAGACGTTGATTTTTATGATCTTCTCAACATATAAAAAGCTTCGGATGACTTTTGGTCGATTAGACTTTATCACGTGCAAATATGTGACAATGTTCCCATGTACTAGAATAAGTTTTCTACAAAATATTGTTTAAGGTACATTGTCAAATGGACTTCAACAGTTAAAAGTTAAAAGCTAAAAAAACATAAACTTGAAAGTACATGCAACCAGCTAAGGCATTGCGGAAGTAGGAACAATCATATTTTACCATTCTCTTATCTCACCTTCTGAAAGCCTGAAGATATTGCACCATCATTGTCGGATGCAGTAAGTTCTTGTTCAACTTTCTCAAGACCTTTGCTCACTGCTTGCATTTCTTCAGCCAAAGACTTCAGTTGGATCTAATCAATTAATATGACGTAAACAAACATTTCAGTTTCACCGTTATACTAATATTACTGCAAGTGAAGACCATTATGTACAGCAAAGAGTACCTTAGAAGCAGCTTCCAAGTGAAGAAGATCCTTGTCGAAATCAAGCAACTCTGGCATTTTCTCAGCAAGGAGCTGACAGAAACAAGACAGATTTACATCTTTGGAATCGCAGTGGACACATACATATGGAAAAATACATATGGAAAAAGAGTTAAGACACAAGAGAAGTCCAGGTTGGCCAAGTGGCTGGTCAAGTACAGCTTGGGCTCTCCGTTATAGAATCCAAATCCCTAATATCCCAAATTTCCTGTGCTTGATTCCCTATTGCAACTCTTAATAGCCCTTTCGCTCCACCTCCGTGGCCCCTCTCTCTCTCTCCCTCTCCCTCTCCCTCCATTGACATTGAAGAGGAAAAATCAGATGATATAAACCATCTCCGTCTCCCCC
>AWOL01S0007195.1:30901-127018 GCA_000715115.1 Nicotiana otophora
CTCCCTCTATCTCTCTCTCCCTCCCCCTCCCCAATGTTGTCAAAAGCGCGCTTAAACCTTGAAGCAAGGCTCAAAACACATTGAGCATTTCGCCTCGTTTTGAGGGCGTTAAGTGTCGCATCAGGGCTTTAAAATATACTTTTCTTTGCCAGTGATCCTGAAAAGGAAATACTAAACAATTGATATTTTATTTTATCGTAATTCTTTTTTAATTTTTTTCTCTGTATATATATTATTCATGCTTATAATTATTGATCTTGGACTACATATATATATTTTTACTTTTTCTCCAATTGCGCCCTTTTCATTAAAACCCACGCTTTATTTGTGCTTTACGCTTAAAGCCCAAACGGATCTTAGAGCTTTTTTTTTTGCACTTTTTGCCTTTGATAACCCTCCCCTCCTCTCCACTCCCCCCCTCCCTCTCCAAAAGGCATGAAAGAGGCATGAAAATATAGTAACCTCGCTTTTGCCACTGTCATTGCCATACCCACTTGTGGCAAAGCAGCACATTCATCCTGACTAGCGTCCAGCACCTCTCTCCACATCCCTTTCCTCATCAGTTCTCTGTTTTCACTGAATCTGATGTAATTTAATTTCATCACTGGCGCTTGTGTCTGAAGTTGTTTTTAACTTGATATTTTCATTAATTATAACTAAATTTCGAAATTTCTCCCCTTACAAAACTTCGTTCGTTCTGTGAATTTTCAGCATCTGTTCTCCTTCCTTTTTCTTACTGTTTTCAGCAGCGCTAGCAAAGAAAAGACAGTATCTCTATCCAAACGCCATGAGAAACCTCGATAAGGGAGTTATGAGTAGTTTGTATTAATCCATCTTCAAATAACTTGTGTACATGAATTAATTAGTTACATATTTAAAGCTGTCATCAATTGTCTGCAAAACACCAAAAAGAAAATTTTTAAGTGGTTGTAACTTGGAAATGATGCAGATTTGGCACTTTGATGCATGCTTCTAAAGCTGTTTCTAAGAGCTCTCAAAATGGCAGTATGATGCTGTTTCAAAATTTTATTGTGACGTTCCCTCTTTTTCCTCTTTTTCCCGGCATGTCAAAAAAGAATGACCACTACTATTACTATGCCTCAATCACAGAATATTTGAAGTCAGCTATATAAATCCTCATATGCATTGTACACCATTTCATTTGGACCATTTTAATCCAATACTCAATAATTTGTTTTTTCAAACAAATTAGTGGTTCCTTTAATACTAAAGGTTCTCTACATTTTCTACTGACAAATCTCAAAACAAGCTAAAAGGACGGAATAGTGTAAGTTTACCAGCACAACTGAGCCTTAATTCCAACTTGTTGCTGTTATCCACAAGGAAACTTGCATAATTTTCAATACAGTGTACTATCAGTTAGTAAGCAGATTCATCGACTAACAACAGTGTTGAACCAAGAAGAAATCTCATTCCAATATTTTAATAAAATTTCATTTTCTGGAAGTTCCAGAATAGAGTCCAAGTTCCAACATTCCCTCAACATACACAAGTTTTGGCCCACCGCAAACTACTCGAAGAGTGGACTAGGAACTTTAATGATTTCACAATTGGTAGATACACATCAAATAATATTACCTTAAAATTTTGACTCTTCAATGGTGGGAAAGGATCATGGGACGGATAGATTTAATGCAGAAGAGGAATCTAAAGCAGCAAATGGGAATCTAAAGCACATTGTTGGTGGGTACACAGATGCTGATTGGGCTCCTCACCTTCTGATAGACGTTCACGTCTGGATATTGTGTTCTATTAGGAGGTAATTTGTTTTGTTGGAAGAACAAGAAATAGAATGTAGTTGCTCGATCTACCGCCGAAGCCGAATATCAGGCCATGGCTATGGCAACGTGTGAGCTAGTTTGGGTCAAGCAGTTGCTCAAGGAGTTGAAATTCGGAGAAATTAGCAAGATGGAACTGGTGTGTGATAATCAAGCTGCTCTTCATATTGCGTCAAATCCGGTGTTCCATGAGAGGACTAAACACATTAAGATTGACTGTCACTTTGTGAGAGTTTCTCAGGAGATATTGTTACAAAATTTTTGAAGTCGAATGATCAGCTAGCAGATATTTTCACTAAGTCTCTTACTGGTTCTCGTATTTGTTACATCTATAACAAGCTCGGTACATATAATTTATATGCACCGGCTTGAGGGGGAGTGCTATGTAGTTAGTCATGTATAGTGTCCCATATCGAGAAGTAGATAGTATTATGTAATCATTGTATATAAATAGGGTGTTGGACAACACTTTAGATAAACAATAATAATTTCTCCTGTGCTTTCTCACAGTGATAAAGGCAAAATATAGTAAAGAAGGGTTTTGGATGACCAAAGGGGTAAAAAAACCCTTATGGAATTAGTCTATGGAGATCAATCAGGAACTTGCAGCCAAACCTTTTTCATGATCTAAGTCTTAATGCGAGGGATGGTAAGAAAACGTTATTTTGGGAGGACAACTGGCTAGGAGTTGGAAGTTTGAAGAATTTGTTCCCTGATATGTTTACTCTGAATCAGCAACAAGGGGCAATAGTTAAAGAGTTATGGGGTACTGAAGGATGGAACTTGATATTCAGAAGATTGTTACAAGACTGGGAACTAATTACAATAACAGAATTTTACAATACTTTGGAACAATGCAGAGGATTACAAGAGGGGGACGACACTCTAGTATGGCAGAAACATAGCAGCGGGAGGTTTACAGTAGGATCAGCTTATAAAAATCTGAATCGGGTAGGATCTCAACTTAGCCTATGGCCTTGGAAGCATATATGGAAAGTCAAAATATCATATAAAGTGGCATGCTTTACTTGGTTGGTGGCAAAAGAAGCAGCACTCACTCAAGAAAACCTCGTGAGAGGAGGGTTATCAATCTGTTCTAGATGTTATTTGTGTGGCCAAGATGCAGAGACAATTAGTCATCTGTTTCTATATTGTAGAGTGACAAGACAGATGTGGGATTCGTTCATTAACATCAGGGATATCCGATGGACAATGCCAGGAAGAACCTATGAACTTTTGTCTAGCTGGAACACGGGGGAGCTCTACATCTAATAAAGATAGATGAAAAATTGTCTCAGCAGCCATTTGCTGGACAATTTAGAAGCAGAGGAATGCAAGGTATTTTGAAGATACAAGTAGCCCAGTACAGAAGATCAAAATGAATTGCATTCTTCTTTTTAGTTTTTGGTGTAAAGCAGAATATATAGATGACCAGAATTCAATCATAGAAGTTTTAGGCTCCTTGTAAGAAGAAGGAAGAAGATTAATTTTTGTTTTTGTCCTTGCTCTTCTTGATGTAATCTTGGTTCCAGTACAATTTTTGTGTTGATGATTTATTAATATATTGGATTTGTTACCATCCCGGAAAAAAAAAATTACAAGTTACAAAGCGGAGTTGGAGAATCAGTTGATAAGGAGAGATATCAGAGGCTGGTTGGAAGACTCATTTATCTCTCCCACACTAGACCAGACATAGCCTATTCAGTTAGCCTGGTGAGTCAGTTCATGCATGATCCCCCAGATCCTCATATGCAAGCTGTCTTTCACATTTTACGGTATCTAAAGTCTGCTCATGGGAAAGGTCTACTTTTCTCCAAACAAGATCACCTCCAAATAGAAATCTTTACAGATGCGGATTGGGTTGGTTCTCTCGATGACAGAAGATCAACATCCAGTTACTGTACACTCATAGGAGGAAACTTGGTTACTTAGAGAAGCAAGAAGTAAAGTGTAGTTGCTAGATCAAGTGCGGAGGCAGAATATAGAGCTATGGCCCAAGGTGTTTGCGAACTGCTTTGGCTACAAAAGCTGCTACAGTAATTGAGACTGTCTGAAAAAGGAAAACTTTTCTTGTACTGTGACAATAAGGCTACCATCAGTATAGCTCACAATCCAGTCCAGCGTGACCGAACTAAGTTACTCGGACTTCGCATTTTGTGCGTCATACCCATGTTGATACCATACTGACACGGGTAAGGGTATGGGATCTGGGTCGGATCCGGTAAAACGAGATCGGGTGTGTTGACCAAACTTTTGGGAAAAAGTTTGAGAATTGATTTCCCTAAGTAAATATTTGAAGAGATGGAAAACGAAATACCTTCAATTCCGCTGCTATGTAGTAATTTATACTAGTCCTTTTGAAACTTTTTGTCTTGATCAATTTTCTTGTTCATGCTGCAGGTTTCTGAAATCAAGAGCTCCAGTGTTGTTTTTAGGGTAGAGAAGTTGAAGATGGGTGGTGGACTACTGGACTGAGGCTTATTGGGGAGGGCTCGAATGGGTCTTGTTCTACTTAGACTAATTAGGAATTGACTACTTTATTAATTGATATGTTTGCTAATATTCTGTCACTTGCTTTATGAGATAAACATTACATATACTATTTCTTCAGTAGTTTTAAGTTTATAAAAAATATAGTTTTAATTGTACCAAAAATTACGTTCGCGCGAAGATCATGAAAATTTATAAATTGTACATAATAGAATTGTCCCTTTAGTTCTCCACTATATGCTATCTTGTGACACATATTTTAAGACTAATTATAAATTACGTGATTTGAGAATGAGATAAAATAATTTAAAAAATGACAAAGAATAATATTTTTATATTATATTTGATTAGGACCACCAATTAATATTGAGTTATCGAAATACTTTAAATATAATTAATTATTCATGGTTAATGTTATATAGCTTTCAAACAAATCGCATTAATTGACTAGGGAACTCTTCTTGTTAGATCATTTGATTCTTCCTATCAAATACAAGTTATGAACTATCGAAATACTTGAAATCTAAATAGATGTTTGATTGGAAATAACGATTGACTTTATCTCACTAATTTGACCGATAACAAGATATATCCACTATCGTATTAGGGATCCCGTCTTGTTAGATTGTTTGATTCTTTCTATCAATACAAGTTCTAGAATATCGAAATACTTTAGAAATATGACAAAGAAGAATATTAGCGAATTTTAGAAAATAAACAAAGAATGAGAGAACTTAATAACACTTAATTTATACAAGTTAAAGTAAATTAAAATTATTCAAAGACTTATATTCTTATATTATATTTGATTCGAACCACCAATTAATATTGGGATATTGAAATACTTGAAATATAATTAATTATTCATGATTAAGGTTATATAGCTTTCAGATAAATCACATTAATCGACTAGAGTAGGAAACTCTTCTTGTTAGATCATTTGAGTCTTCCTATCAATACAAGTTATGAACTATCGAAATACTTGAAATCTAAATATATGTTTGATTGGAAATAACGATTGACTTTATCTGACTAATTTGACTGATAACAAGATATATCCACTATCATATTAAGGATCTCGTCTTGTTAGATTGTTTGATTCTTTCTATCAATATAAGTTCTAGAATATCGAGCTAATTAATATTGAGCTATTGAAATACTTGAAATATAATTAATTATTCATGATTAAGGTTATATAGATTTCAGACAAATCACATTAATCGGCTAGAGTAGGAAACTCTTCTTGTTAGATCATTTGAGTCTTCCTATCAATACAAGTTATGAACTATCAAAATACTTGAAGTCTAAATATATGTTTGATTGGGGTTTGAGGTTTTAGTTTTGGGGTTTAGGGTTTGAAATTTTATTAATAATTATATTTCTATTAAAATTAAAAAATATTTCCAAATTAAAATGATAAAAGTAAATGGTACAAATATCATTTAATGCAATACTTTACTATCCCATGAAAAGTGGCATACAAAGTGAATTATCTTGTCCATAAAGTGAAATATCATCATAAACTCCACCCATCATAATACCTTTTTGTTTATTTAATGAATCTTTTGTCTAATAAGTCTACTATTGTCATCGTAAACTCCCCATCAGAATATTTTTTTTCTCATTGAATGAATTTTCTTGTCTAAGAACATAGACAAAGAAGCCATTATTTCACTCTCTCTACTTCATCTCGACTTTCTTCACCCAATATCCCTTAAAATGGCTTCATCAACAGATGTGAAACAAAAAGGAAAAGGCATTTCAAGACCAACAAAAAGTGTTGCATCAGATTTTGATGACAAACCCTTATGGAATCATGTTAAGGTTCTTTCAGTTCCTCTTAATGGAGGTGAAAACAGAGTGTGATCTTGTAATTTTTGTAATAAACAAGTTACGGGTTCATATTCTAAAGTTAAAGCGCATCTTCTAAAGATCTCTGGTCATGGCGTTGCTATATACAAAGAGATTACTCATAAAGTATGTGCAACATTGAAGACGGAGAACGAAGAAGCTGAAAAGAAAAAAACTGATGCACAACTGAATGCAAGAAAAAAGGCAGATTATGTATCTCTACCGGAAGGCTCAGACTTATCACAGCTGAAAAAAAGAAAAGGGTCAAATGGTGGAGCACTAGAGAAATCTTTTAACATTTGTAACAAAAACATTGCCGACAAGTTGGCGGCTCGTATGTTCTACGCATCAGGTTTATCATTTAACCTTGCAACTTCTCCTTAATATAAAATATATTCGGAGTTTTTGGCAGCAAATTCTTTGCTTGGTTATGTTCTGCCAATGTTTAATAGGTTAAGAACAACTATTTTGGCCCAAGAAAAGGCTCATATTAAATAGAAAACTACAACCTATTAAAGATACATGGAAAAGAAAAGGATTGTCGATTTGTTCGGATGNTAGCTATTGAAATACTTAAAATATAGTTAATTATTCATGATTAAGGTTATATAGCTTTCAGACAAATCACATTAATCGACGAGAGTAGGANGAATATTAAAAGGCGACCATTGATAAATATAATGGGAGCATCTAGTGGCAGACCAATATTCTTAAAATCAATCAATTCAAGTGGGATTATTAAGAATGGTGAATATATTGCTAAGTTATTTATTAAAGCCATAGCAGATGTCGATGCAAAGAATGTTGTCCAAGTTATCACTGATAATGCAGGTAATATGAAGCTTGCCGGTTCTATTGTTGAGCAAACGTTTCAGCACATATTTTGGACACCATGTGTTGTTCATTGTTTGAATCTTGCTTTAAAAAGTATGTGTCAACCTTCAGAAAAATCAACTCACTTTAAAAATTGCGAATGGATATTAAAGTTGATTGGTCAAGTGAGTAGCTTAAAGAATTTTGTGGTGAATCACGACATGGAGCTTGCCATTTTCCAAAAGTATTCGGAGTTATCTTTGTTGAAGGTTGCAAAAATAAGATTTGCTTCCCATATTATTATGACTTCTCGTATTCATAGAGTTAAATCATCATTGGAAAAAATGGTGATGGATGACGAATGGAAGAATTATAAAGGAGATAAAGTAATTGAAGCTAAAGCGCACGAAATAACATCTCTTGTGATGGATGATGAATGGTGGAATACTATTGAATACTTGTTGAGGTGTACAGAGCCAATTGTATCCATGCTTAGAAGTGCTGAACTTGATCGTCCAAATTTGTACCTTATTTACGATATGTGGGATACAATGATTGAAAAGGTGAAGGTGATTGTATTTGATCATGAGGGGAAAGATCTTATTACCGGCCAATCGATTTTTTTTGCTACAATTCAAGGAATTCTTGTGGCATGGTGGAATAAGAGAAATGCTCCATTGCATTGCATGGCACATTCATTGGTTCTAAAATACTATCATGAGTCATGGCTTAAAGGTGAAAGCAACGGGTTAAGAAGACTTTCTCCTAATGAAGATATAGAGATTTCACAAAATAGGCTCAAATGCTTTCAAAGATATTTCAAGGATCTGAATGATTTAAAGAAAGCTTCTTTGGAGTATGGGGCATTTTGTTGTGGGAATGGTTACTTTGGTGAGCCTATGTGATTGATGCTATGGGGTATGAGGAGCCTTTATCTTGGTGGACTAACCATGGTGTAAATGCTCCACTTTTATAAAGTTTGGCTTACAAATTGCTTTCCCAACCAGCTTCTTCATCTTGTTGCGAGAGAAATTGGAGTACTTTTTCATTGATTCATAGCATCAAGAGAAACAAGCTAGCTACTTCTAGAGCCGAAGGTTTAGTTTTTATCCATTATAATCTTCGCTTGCTCTTTCGAAGAAAGGAAAAGTATACAAGTAATCCAAGCAAATATTGGGTTTTAGGTATATCTGTATATATACATATCCATTATTTGATATTTCTTGAGTAATGTTTTAGCATGATAAGTTCCCTTCACAATCTTCTAAATTTATTTTGGTATTGTTTTAGGTGGAGATTATTTTAATATTGATGAAAGTATTAATGATCTAGTTGAATTATCAATAGACGTAACTCAACTAGAAGGAATCTTCTTTGAAGAGGAAGTTCAAGATTTGTAAGAAGTTGACATTGAAGAGATTGAGGAAAATGACCTTCGAATAGAATAATGTACTCATGCATAATGTTTCAAGTGACAAGTCTAGCGTAGTTTAAATGTGTATGCTGTGTACTTATTTTTTGTCTATGAATTCGTGAACTTACAATTTCTGTAAGACTTTTTGGTGGTCATTTGAGTAACTTAATTTGAATAGCTAATTATTTAAAACTTTTGTCTAGTGACTCTTGAATATATGTTAGTCTATTTAGTTCCAAGTTCTAACTTCTAAAGGTATGTTTCATTTCTTTTGTATCTCTAAATCTCTTTATAACTTTTATTTGTTATATTTTAACAAGTTTATAATAACTCATTTTAATATTTTGTTGTGCGAGTTGTAGGAAAATTAATGAATCATGCCATTTTGGAGAGTGTCTACATGCTTGCCTATAACTTGAAAACTAAATGACTAAGTTATTACACTCTACAAGGCACAAGTTACACGTAAGTTTTCCATATAATCTCTCATAATTATACATATCTCTATAGCTATATTTCTAGATTTTTAATTTATTTTTGCCGAATTCCCGCACCCGTACCTAGATCTGTATCCTTGAATCCTAAAATTTAGACCATGAAGGATCCTACCTTTGGATTTGCACCGGTGTCGAACACCCGTACCCGAGTCCGAGTAACTTAGTGACCGAACAAAGTATGGAAAAATTGATCGACACTTCGTCAAAGAAAAAGTTACAACTGGTATCTTGAGTTTGTTTTATGTGCCATGGGAAAAACAGCTAGCTGATGTGTTTACCAAAAGTCTCAACAAGCGAACTTGCCATACTTTGAGTTGCAAGTTGGGCATGTGCGACATCTTTGCACCAACTTGAGAGGGAGTGTTGATTAGCATGATTCAAGGAGACTTATTTTATGAGTGTTGATTAGCATGATTTCAGAAAATTTGATTATATTTAGGAAATCTGATTTAATTTGAATTGATAGCTGGATTGATTGTATAGATTTATTTTATTTCTTTAATTAGGATTAGGAGCTTTGTATAAATTCCCTTGCTCATGGATGTAAACACACACAGAAATACAAGAAGCCTTTTCTTCTTCTCAAAATCTACAAAAATAAGCTTGGTTAGTAAGGGAATTAGCACTTGTATTATAACACAACTCTCAGCACAATGCTTGAAGGAGTACACGACATTAGGACACTCATATAAAGCTTTAAATGCTTAGTAGTACACTTAGGACTTTGGAAATTTCTAGATCTATAGGTAGGTTGCTTGCTTACCAAAGGTGGGGGTCTCCTCCTCTTTATAAGCCCCCAAGGATCATTGTAGACTCAAAAAGTTGGGCTAGGGCTGACTTGGCCACCAGAGTGCCCATAGGCAGCAACCCTAAACCCATAAGTGCCTTCTAGACATTTCTGTTGTCCGGTGGTCGGGCTGGGCCGTAGACCATGCCCATCCCAATGCACTCCATCACACCCTAGACCCATTGCATTCCGTGTCACATCCCTGTATGCTAACCCCCTAAAGCTTCCTTGGCATATTATTGGTCATTCTTCTATATCACCGAGGCAAACCATTGTTATCAAAGGTGAAAAGCGCATAAAAGCTCTACGGTATGTTGGGGCTTTAGGCGCAAAGCACAAATAAAGTGCAGGCTTTAATTATTATTTGGTAACGCCTCTTCAGGATTACACTCATTGGCAAGGAAAAGTACACCTTAGAGCCTTGATGACAATACTGAAGTGCCCACTAAGCGAGGCGAAGCGCTCAACATATTTTGAGCCTCGCTTTAGGGCTTAAGCGCGCTTTAAGCGCACCTTTGATAACACTGTGCGAACCTCGCCATTCTTGGACGCCCGTCCCTTGACATGTGCCTTATCATCCTCGCGCATCACACCACGTGTATGACATGCGCTATCCATGGGCGTTTAGCCTCGCGCATATACCTTGCCCTTGTCAGGCACCATGCCACACTTATGATGTAAGCCTTGCTTGTACGCTATGGCTCCCGCTCGTGCTTCACCGCTGCTGGTCACCACGCCTTGTGCATGCTTCATCATCGCACATCCTCTTGTGCCAACACTACCACGTGTGACGGCCATGCACCATGCCAATGCTTCCCCGATTGCGCTTATTTTATTATTAAACTTAAACAAACAATCATTTGATGTTGAATGTTGAAACCTTGAAATCCTCTCAGTTAGCCCCGTCCATGGCCACCTTAGCCCTTGTAGCATGTGCAAAATATTTTTGGCAGGTTATGACTCAGAGCTCAGATAAACTTAGCACTTTGTCAACTCAATCTTGAGCCACTCATCAATCATCACTGAGCAAAACTAATCTAACTCAACTTAAGCTTAAGTCACCTTCAATCTCTCTCAATTTACAGCTAATTGATATATACTACCTTAGAGCTCAAGCTTGCATATCTAAGTAACATCCTGACATTTAATAGGAAAAAACAGCAACAAATAATTACAGTCTTTGTGCAATTACAACAAGATTAAAAGAAATTTCCAGGAAACAAGTATGATCTAAAATGATGCAACTTTACATAAAGGTAAAAACAGAAAGGCATCATAACACAATAGTTCTAACTTGCACAGATAATGCATCAAGGTCATTTTGTTGTTTGTAGCACGAGTGTCAGAAAGCTTAAGAAGACTGTCCAATTTGAACCCTACAGCAGATCCTGCAATGTAATTACAAAAACAAAGATATTATTCACAGCCAAACAACTAATCTTTTTTGTATGAAAATCCAGATCTTAGAAACTTGTACCTCGTGCTGTACCCTGATTCAGTGCATTTCTCAATGTTAGAATGGTCTGCATTATTTGACGTAGTTTGGCAGATTCTTTCACCTACTCGATCAGGAAATGCAGGTAGAATCCAGTTGAAATCAGAATGTGCAAACTTCTTAAGGTATTAAAAGTACCTCTCTAGTAGCATTGTTAATTGTACTTAGGTTAGTTCTCAAGTCAGTCACCTGAACAATTCAAGATATTACAGTCAACAGAAAAATCAATGGCAGAGTGCATAGACATTGGTTCACTAACAAGTACAAGAGCGAATACCTGATTGGAAAAAGTGATAGTAAATGAAAACACTCTTAACTTGGACTCAACTCGTGGGACCTGCATCAGCTCCAGGAAAAACTGAAACAGTTATTAATCCAGTTAATTACTCATAACTTAGAGGCTAAAGAATTTTGTAGTTTCCCATATATATATATAGTCAAAATGGAGAAGACCTGCTCACACTTTCCAAGCATTTCCTTGTCCTCATTATAGTTCTGGAAAATAGAACATAAACAGTAAGATCAAATTTTGAAACCAAAATTAACTTTTAGTTGTTAAATGGCAAGTATTAAGAAACTAGCACAATTAAATTCATAAAGGTAAGAGAAATCAAGCAGAAACAAGTATACACAACAGACTATGATATACACATCCACAGACACCAGGAAAGAGAGTCATCAAACGTAAGGTGGCACATCGTAGATGCAAGTACATACTCCATATAAGCATGCAACTGCCAAATGTGTCATTCAATTATGGGCATCAATCTGCACAGCTACTTACACAAAAGGCACATCAACAAAATCATAGGCCACTGGCTCCAATGACTCGCTGAACTAGTATTCTAAAATCAAATACAAATGCAAAAGGTGAATGTGTTGGTCTTGGCTCCAAAGTACCATTGGTAAGAACTCCAATGTGAATTATTTCTCTAAACGAGGAGAGATAAACAAAATTTCTCTAAACGAGGAGACTTAAACAAAAACTGAAGCTAATTTCAGAAGATATCTCTAACATTATGAATGAACTCAAAATAAATGACTAGATGCATAATACACAAATATTATTGTGATCTAAACTTTGCCATGATAGGCAAGCACTGCCAGGATGAGAAAGGGATAGTACCCTTAATGTCTCCATTTCTTCTTTTGTTGGGCAAAACTTAATAAGATTTTCGACTTGATCAATGTCCAGAGCTGACGAATCCAAAGCCAAAACAGCATTCTGTAAAACATGCATATACTAATTTGTCAGAAATCCAGAAATATTTAGTAAAAAGAAATCCTATTTGTATTCGCATAATAATATTGGCATGAGATGAGTTTAAATGGAGTAACATGGTCAGTGGGGACTCATATAGCCAACCCCAACTTGCTTGGGACTGAGGCGTAGTTATTGTATTAGTAAAGCAGATTCAGTGTAAATATTTCATTCATTTCAGTCTACCTCCATTAAAACTCAAAAAAGACAAAACAAAAAACCATCCTAAGAAACCATGCATGAGCATCCCTAAAGAATGTTCACCACGCTGACTGAACACATGCATGGATCGGCATATTATTACTGGGTATTACTACAATACGATTTGACGACAAAGCCAAAGGGTAAAATATTTTATACAATATCTATAGTGATTATTTTGAATTTCAGCAGAAATATATCAATTGAGTTTAACATTTAATTTTGATCTCCTCAAGTCTGGTGAAATTACATGATCTTTTCAACTCTCTAAAGTTGTTAAAAATATAAAAGAATAAATATGTCTTTTTGATCAGTAGTTCTACAGCTAGTTCTTTCTTCAGTAACTTCTATTTTCATAATATATATATAACTCATTTTCTCTTTTTACATTTCATTGAACTCCATCTATTTCTTTTTTTTTTCAATGACAATGGTACCCGGTCCTACTTGTGCGCCGCACCTCCACTAATCTATAGGGTACACGATACCTCCTATCGGCATAGGTATGGGTAACTTTGCCCCCAAAATTTAATCAGATGAGAGAAACTGCCTCTTAACTTTTTGCCTCTGTTCGTATTTGAACTAAAATCCTAAGGCCTCTCCCACCTCATTCACCACTAGGCCACACTCTTAGGTGCTCATTTAACTCCACCTATATGAGAAAAGCATAACTAACTTGAAATTGAATTACGAGGAGAATTGTGATAGGTTAACGGCTCTCATAAAAATAGTCGAACTACCAATAGCTCTTTTGAATAAGACCTGACGGCTGACATAGAGCAATATGGATACAAATGATTCACATAACCAACCCCGACTAGTTTGGGATTCGTTCTTCGTTCTTTTATTGAGTAGAAATATAGATAGTTAATCGGTATATCATTCTTTTATAAGCAGAAATGAAGATATTTCACTTTCAATTTAGAGTTCAAGACATACTATTATATTATTCTTTATTTGTTGAGAACCATCTTTTTGTCAAACCCATGATGATGATTCAATATTTTTGCATAATATTGTATCTATTTGGTTCATCAGATACTTCTATAGATTTAGCAAATGTACAAAGGGACAAGAACCACAACAACAATAACAACCCAGTGTAATCTCACAAGTAGGGTCTGGGGAGGGTAGATGTACGCAACCTTACCCCCACACTGGAAGGACAGAGAGACTGTTTCCGATAGACTTTCGGCTAAAGAAGGTGAAAGAAGCCCTAATAGCAAGTAATAACAAGACAATATAATTAGAAAACTAAACCGACGATAGCAACAGAGAATATGAAAGAGGTATCAATAGCAAGTAATAGCAAGACAATATATTTAGAAAACTAAATCCAAAGTAGCAAACGAGAATACGAACGAAGTACTGCTAGCAAACCACGGAAGCACCGATGGCAAGTAATAACAGGGTAAGAAATACGATAATAGCAAACTAAGGATAAAAGGGTACCGTAACAACAACAACATACCCAATATTATCCCACACCGTAGAAAAAGGGTACCATACTAACACTAATAGTATCGAACTAGGGAAGACAAAGGGAAACGCGACTACCCTAACCTTCTACCCTAATTTTTAACCTCCACAAAGGGACAAGAACCAATATACTAAATTGTAACCTTTTGGAAAATAAAGTCTTACAGTATATACATTCAAATGTATATGTTATTTGTTACTTGATCACAATTGATAAAAACATAACGACTCATTATTACTTTTTTTGGTAGTTTAATCTGTGTCACTTTTAAAATTATAAGTAGCTCGATTTCAAAAGTTTCTGATTGTCCTAAAGCCAAGTAAAGATTAACTAATATAAGTATTTCATATGATAAACAATAAAAAGGTTTGGTCGAAAGACCGACCTGTGGACTAGGATACATAAACTAGTGCAATAGATTAAATTTTGAAGTTGATAGTAGAAACAAGAAGATGCTAAAAGAACTCACCAGCATATCAGGCAAGGGAATCTTGATTTTTGTAAGCATGATTTCGCAATTGTACGCCCTGCGCAAATCGACCTGACAAAAGCATATGTTAAGAAATAATTCCCGTTCTTTAACAAGTTAAACCAAAATTTAACACTTCCAGTCTTTCACTACAAACAGAGGGAGTTCTGTAAAATGGACTCCCATACCTCAGGAAGAAAAAGAAGCCAACACCCAATACACTGTTCACCAATTATTCCATAGTGATCTCATAATACATAGTGAAAGCTTTAAAGTAAATGTTTCTTTCTATAGAAGAGATTTATCTCTTCCCAAGTTAGCACTAACAGATAAATTAAGTAGCAAGTGAACTGCAATTCATTCATGGTCAATGGCCATCCCAACGGGACACGTCTATGTTAGAGCACAGCCTCCGCAACCCTTTCATTCTAATCCATCTAGATATGTATCGCAACCTATAAAAATGACTTTGCTACATGAATTTATATTACAAACTAACCACTTCTAAGAAATTTTCAAAAGATAACCATTTGAAATTTTCTTGATATGATGGACCCCATCCTCCAAACCTACTACCTCTACCTAGGAGGCCCAAGTGGTATTCCCCTCTTTACCTCCGGGTGACTCGAACTCTCAACCTCATGATCGGAGGTGAAGGACCTTACCACCGGAATATCCCTCCACATTCGGTCAAAGATAACTAACTTAACTTTCCTGAAACAGAAATGGTGTTACCTCTGGGATGGAAAAAGGTAGAACTTTTCCACCCAAAGTTCATCATTTCATCATTCATATCTGTGTCCAGCAACCATAAGTTCTTCTCTCTCTTGGAATGCTTGCTTCCAAACTTTGCCTATGTTAAACCCATTTAAGGCCTTACTTTCAACTTCTTTTCCACATTGTTAGCCACAACTTACCACTAAAAACCCTCTTTAAAACCTATCCAAAATTCTTAATATCTTTATTTAACTAGTGAAAGAAAGAGATCTATACTCATCCTACAACATTCTCCTAACTACGTGAAAAACTTGCTTGATAATGCCTACCAGGACAATGAGTCCAAGAGGCATCCCTAACCTTCCAATTTGGCCATAACTGAGGACTTGGCTATTACTCCAAGAGTAACTTCACTTACTTTTCATTTTTGAAAAAAGAAAAAGACATAAAATATACATGAAGTTGGTTATAGTATCCTCAATAGATTTGATTTGTCACAAGACTGTCTCATACCACTTCTATGTTGGCGCAGAAGCCATTAGCTGGGTGGGTGGAAGTTACGTGTTTTGGGAAGGACAAAGTGGAGGTAACACAGCTGCCCAAGGAAACAAGCAAGAGAACTTTTGAATTTTCATCCAATATTAGGTGCGTTGAAAGTGAAGGTCACGGGGTGGCAATATTCTATTTCTGGATCGGATTTACTACTTGTTAGTTTACAGCGTATATAGTATAGTCTTGTCCCACATTAAAATATGAGTAATATGTCTTTGCATAGTATAACTATAAATAAGGATCTCTTGTATTGTATTAAACTTCCAATATCAATAACATATTTTTTCCCGTGCTTTCTCATATGGTATCAGAGCAATTGTGAGAGATTTATCGTTGTGCATAAATTCCAGCAATTCCGGGAAGAGAAATCAGTCAGCAGAAATCTTTTTCCGGCGACTCTTTTTAAGGCTGTTTTGCGTCTGCTTCGTCTCCGTTAGTGTTGTGCAAAATCCAACACTACCACAAGAGTCTTCACTGTCCGGCGACCAAGCCCTAGTGAAAATCTCCTACAGCAGCCTCCTCACGCGCCACCAAAAGCTCACGCGCCGGCGCGTACGACCACTTCCGACCACTTTTTGAAAAACTTCCTTCAGAACAGGTGAGTCGCCTGGTAATTTCGATCCTACCCCTATTATTTTCATTTCATTCCGACCACTTTGAGTTTTTTCCGGCAGCTACAGTACTATTCCGATAGCTATAATAAGATTCCGGCAGCTACAATATTTCCTTATTTTGTTTCTGTGTTCCCTTACTCTGTTTCAGTGGATTACAATTGATTCTTTCTCTTATTTGGTAATAATTTGCAATGATGTCTTTGGGATTTGATGCTTTTGGGTCTAGAAACATGAGTTATGGAAGCTCTAGTATTATTATTATCTCAGAACCTTTAATGGGAGGTTCAAACTACTTAGCTTGGGCTTCATCTGTCAGGTTGTGGTGTAGAGGCCAAGGCGTTCAAAATCATCTAATCAAACAGTCTAGCAAAGGAGATGAAAAGGCAATAGCAGTTGGGGCAAAGATCGATGCTCAATTATATAGCATCTTGTGGCGATCTATTGATTCCAAGTTGATGCCCTTGTTTCGTCCATTCCAGACATATTATTTGGTTTGGGCAAATGCGCACACCTTATACACTAATGACATATATCGCTTCTATGATGTGATATCGCGAATGACAAACTTAAAGAAGCAGGAATTAGATATGTCTACTTATTTAGGTCAAGTACAGGCAGTCATGGAAGAATTTAAGAAGTTGATGCTAGTTTCTGCTAGTGTTGAAAAACATCAAGAGCAGCGACAAAAGAGGTTTCTCGTTCTTACCCTATCTGGACTTCGTAATGATCTTGATTCAGTACGCGACCAGATTTTGGCTAGTCCGACTGTCCCGACAGTTAATGAATTATTTTTTCGATTACTCCGCCTTGCTGTAGCACCAAGTCCCCCAGTGATCTCATCACAGATACTTGATTCCTCTGTTCTTGCATCCCAGACAATGGATATTCGGTCATCTAAAACTATGGAGCATAGACGAAGAGGAGGCCGTTCTGGAAGATCTAGACCCAAGTATTCTTATTGTCACATACTTGGACACACTCGTGAAATGTGCTATTCCTTACATGGTCGTCCACCCACAAATGCTTACATTGCTCAGACCGAGACTACATGTAACCGGGAATTTTCTTTATCTAAAGAAGAATATAATGAGCTCCTTCAGTATCGAGCAAGTAAGCAGACATCTCCACAAGTAGCCTCAGTTGCTCAGACTGATACTTCTGTTACTGGTAATTCTTTTGCTTGTGTTTAGTCTAGTACTCTTGGCCCATGGGTCATGGACTCAGGCGCTTCTGATCACATATCTGGTAATATATCACTTTTGTCAAATATTATATATTCACAGTCTCTTCCCACTGTTACTTTAGCCAATGGATGTCAAACTAAGGCAAAAGGAGTTGGACGATCTAATCCATTGTCTTCTATCACCCTTGATTCCGTTATTTATGTCCCTGACTGTCCTTTTAGTCTTGCATCTATTAGTCATTTGACTCGTGCCCTCCATTGTGGTATATATATTTTATTGATAATTTTGTTATTATGCAGGACCGCAGTACGAGACAGACAATTAGTACAGGACATGAATCAGAAGGCCTTTACTACCTTAACTCACTTAGTCCTTCCACAACATGTCTAGTTACAGATCCTCCAGATCTAATCCACAGGCATTTAGGACATCCGAGTTTATCCAAACTTCAGAAGATGATGCCTAGTTTATCTAGTTTGTCTACATTAGATTGTGAGTCATGTCAGCTTGGGAAACATACCCGAGCCTCCTTTTCGCGTAGTGTTGAGAGTCATGTAGAGTTTGTCTTCTCCTTAGTTCATTATGATATATGGGGTCCTAGTAGAGTCAATTCAACCTTGGGATTTCGTTATTTTGTTAGTTTCATTGATGATTATTCAAGATGTATTTGGCTTTTCTTAATAAAAGATCGTTCCGAGTTATTTTCTATATTCCAGAGTTTCTGTGCTGACATCAAAAACCAATTTGGTGTTTCTATTCGCATTTTTCGTAGTGATAATGCCTTAGAATATTTATCTTCTCAGTTTCAGCAGTTTATGACTTCTCAAGGAATTATTGATTAGACATCTTGTCCTTATACTCCTCAGTAAAATGGGGTTACTGAGAGAAAGAATAGGCACCTTATTGAGACTGGTCGCACACTTCTAATTGAATCTCGTGTTCCGTTGCATTTTTGGGGCGATGCAGTTCTTACAGCTTGTTATTTGATTAATCGTATGCCTTCATCTCCCATCAAGAATCAGATTCCGTATTCAGTATTGTTTCACCAATCACCTTATACTATCTTCTACCCCGTGTTTTTGGGAGCACGTGTTTTTTTCATAACTTAGCCCTTGGGAAAGATAACTTAGCTCATCGTGCTCTCAAGTGTATCTTCCTTAGTTATTCTCGTGTTCAGAAGGGATATCGTTGTTATTCTCCAAATCTTCGTAGGTACTTTATGTCAGCTGACGTCACATTTTTTTAGTCTAAACCTTTCTTTACGTCTGCTGACCACCATGATATATCTGAGGTCTTACCTATACCGACCTTTGAGAAGTTTACTATAGCTCCTCCTCCACCTTCAACCATAAAGGTTTCACTCATACCAACTGTTGAGGAGTCTAGTGTTGTTCCTCCTAGTTCCCCAGCCACAGGAACACCACTCTTGACTTATCATCGTCATTCGCGCCCTACATCAGGCCCAACTGGTTCTCGTCCTGCACCTGACCCTACTCCTATTGCGGACCCTGCTTCTAGTACACCGATTGCACTTCAGAAAGGTATACAGACCACCCTTAACCCTAATCCTCATTATGTCAGTTTGAGTTATCATCATTTGTCATCTCTCCATTATGCTCTTATATCTTCTTTGTCCTCAGTTTCCATCCCTAAGTATACAGATGAAGCGTTGTCTCATCCAGGATGGCGACAGGCTATGAGTGACGAGCTATCTGCTTTACATACAAGTGTACTTGGGAGCTTGCTCGTATTCCCTCAAGTAAATATATGGTTGGTTGTCGTTGAGTTTATGCAGTCAAAGTTGGTCCCAATGGACAGATTGATCGACTTAAGGCCTCTCTTGTTGCCAAAGGATATACTCCGATATTTGGGCTCGATTACAGTGATACCTTCTCTCCCGTGGCTAAAGTGGCTTGAGTTTGCCTTTTTCTATCCATGGATGCAGTTGGTCATTGGCCCCTCTATCAGCTAGACATTAAGAATGCCTTTCTTCACGTTGATCTTGAGGATGAGGTTTATATGGATCAACCACCTGGTTTTGTTGCTCAGGAGGAGTCTCATGGCCTTGTATGTCTCTTGTGTCGGTCACTTTATGGTCTAAAGCATCCTCGATCCTGGTTTGGTAAGTTCAACACGGTTATCCAGGAGTTTGGCATGACTCATAGTGAAACTGATCACTCTGTGTTTTATCGGCACTCTGCTTCAAGTCTCTGTATTTATCTGGTAGTCTATGTTGATGATATTCTTATTACTGGCAATGATCAGGATGGTATTACCAATCTGAAGCAGCATCTCTTCCAGCACTTCCAAACCAAGGATCTTGGCAGATTGAAGTACTTTCTAGGTATTGAGGTTGCCCAGTCTAGCTCGGGTATTATTATTTCTCAAAGAAAATATGCTTTAGACATTCTTGAGGAGACAAGGATAATAGTTTGCAGACCTGTTGACACTCCGATGGATCCGAAGTCTAAACTTCTGCCAAGACAGGGGGAGCCGCTTAGCGATCCTGCAAGCAATAGGTGGCTGGTTGAAAAATTAAATTATCTCACAATGACTAGACCTGACATTTCTTATCCTATGAGTGTTGTAAGTTAGTTTATGAATTCTCCCTGTGATAGTCATTGGGATGTAGTTGTCTGGATTATTCGGTATATAAAATCGGCTCCAGGTAAAGGGTTACTGTTTGAGGATCGAGGTCATGAGCAGATCGTTGGATACTCATATGCTAATTGGGCATGATCACCTTCTGATAAACGTTCTACATTTGGATATTGTGTTTTAGTAGGAGGCAATTTGGTGTCCTGAAAGAGCAAGAAACAGAATGTAGTTGCTCGGTCTAGTACAGAAGCAGAATATTGAGCAATGGCTATGGCAAAATATAAGCTAGTTTGGACTAAACAATTGCTCAAGGAATTGAAATTTGGTGAAATTAGTCGGATGGAACTTGTGTGCGATAATCAAGCTGCCCTTCATATTGCATCAAATACGGTGTTCCATGAGAGAACTAGACATATTGAGATTGATTGTCACTTTGTTAGAGAAAAGATACTTTCAGGAGAGATTGCTATAAAGTTTGTGAGGTCGAATGATCAACTTGCAGATATTTTCACCTAGTCTCTCACCGGTCCTCGTATTGATTATATATGTAACAAGCTCGGTACATATGATTTGTATGCACCGGCTTGAGGGGGAGTGTTAGTTTACAACTATGTATATAGTGTAGTCTTGTTCCACATTGGAATAAGAGTAGTATGTCATTGTATAGTATAGCTATAAATAAGGACCTCTTGTATTGTATTAAAAATCCAATATCAATAACATATTTTCTCCCATACTTTCTTACACTACTGATATTGAGTTACAACACTGTTAGTTGGCCAGAGTACAGTCCTACCAAGTACTTCAAGAATATCATGGTAATTTGGCACTAGTAGCAATTTAGGTGTGTCTTTACTTCTAAACTCCTCTTGAGTTTAAATCATTAAAACAATCATCTTACATGTACTAGTCAACAACAACAACAAACCCAACTTACACTACTAGTCATGGAAGATTATTGACGCTTTCATATATTTTTTGACCTTATAAATGTGCAAATTCAACACTATCTTGGCATTCATGCATTTTCAGAATAGGCAAAGACGCAATGTCAAATGTTTTATTTGGGCAAGATGAAAAAGCATAATTGCATGGGCAACTGATGACAAATGATTTGATATAAAAGGGAAGTCCGGTACACTAAGCTTCCACTATGTGCGGGGTATGGGGAAGGGCCAGGCTACAAGGGTCTATCGTATGCAGCCTTACCCTGCATTTCTGCAAGAGGCTATTTCCACGACTCGAACCCATGACCTCCTGGTCACATAGCAGCAACTTTACCAGTTACGTCAAGGCTCCCCTTCAATGACAAATGATTTGATATAAATCTATGAATTACAGTGCCATGTATAAATGTAACGTTTACGCTCAATGGACCGTGTAACTTTCGACCAATGTAAAGGCTTCAATAAAGCTTTTTTAGGATAATTGAAGTACCTCCTGCACCTCTCCCTTTCCCTAGAGCATTTGAGCCTACATAGGCTCTTACACGTCCAGTAGATGAAGGTGGTAGTGGTGGCACATTATGTCCCTTTCCACAAGGTGGTGGAGGTGGAGTGGGTGTCAAAACCCGCCTAGGGGGTGGTGGAGCATTAGGAGCCTTTGGTACAGGTGGAGGTGCAGGTGGAGTTGAACCTTGCCTAGGAACTCCCAAAGGAGGTGGAGGAGGTGCATGTGGCCTTTTAGAATTGCTTGTAGGTGGAGGTGGTGGTGGTGGAGGTGCCAACGGAAATGACCTATTTGATGTAGCGGATGAAGGTAGAGGTGGTGGTGGTGGTGGATGGGCCAATGGAGTTGACCTATCTGATGTAGAGGATGAAGGTGGAAGTGGTGGTGGTGGTGGAGGTGCCAACGAAGTTGACTTATTTGATGTAGAGAATAAAGGTGGTGGTGGTGGTGGAAGTGGAGAGCCCTTGAGAGAGACGGAAGGGGGAGGTGGGGGAGTTACACAAGGCAAGGGCATACACTTAGATGACACCGAAGGTAGAGGTGGTGGTGGTGGAAGAGATAAAGGGGGGAACTTGGAAGAGAAAAAAGGAGGGGGAGGGGGAGGTGGTGGTGGTGGATGAGATAAAGGGGGGAACTTGGAAGAGACCAAAGGAGGGGGAGGGGGAGGAGTGGGAGTTGATAAATGAAAGTTAGATGGCCCCGAGGAGGAGGAGGTGGAGATAGAGGTAGAGGCGGAGCACTCCGAGAAGTAGAAAATATAGGGACAAGAGGTGGATGTGGAGAGGCAGGAGTTCATAAAAAGCTCTTATTTGGAAGTGGTGGAGGTGGCGGAGGTTCTCTAGCAAAGCTATCAGGGGAAGTTGAATAAGTATGTTCTCTTGGCGGTGAAGGTCCTCTATTACCATCGATTGAAGGTGGTGGCGGCGGTGGTGGAGGTAGAGGTGATCAATTAGAACTTGCAAGTGCTGGAACTGACGAGGACGCGGTACAGAAGAAGGGCCACCAAATATACGAGGAGGAGGAGGTGGTGGTGGTGGAGGAGGTAATGAAACCTCCTTTCTAGGAGAACCAAATACAGAGGGTGCCAAAGGGGGAGATGATGCTCTTAATTCACTAAGGAAAATAAGATTTTGGCTATCCTATTAGCTTTAGTTGTATGTGTTTGTTGCTTTGATTCATGAGGTTGGAATTGCAACAATTAACTACATGTCTTATTCTTTTAATTTTAAATTATTTATCCTATTAAAATGTCAATTTTCATTACATTCTGCACTAACCTTTGTTTTATTTCTTATTCAATTTAATAAGGAATCTTTTGCTAGAAGAGAGATTCTTATATGTACTGTTGAGAAATATGTAATCTTTGAAGTTAGTCTCATGTAGCTCTAAATGTAGCTCTACATTCTCGCCTTGTTCGGATTGATTGCGTTGTTTTGTAGGTCAGAAGACTTTTAATGAAGCATTAGTGCAATTGTGGCAGAAGTGAGTCTAAAGTCACTGGTGTGACTCCATTTTGTGTGTTTCTTAGGGCAATGAGTTATGAATGAATCGGTCGAGAGAAGTGCTGATATTGATGCACAAACTAAGGGGGCGGGCAAAAGTACATGTATTAACCTTTTTACTTCAATGCTTGTAAATGCATGAAACTTTTGTATGTTGTATTGATTATTGTAGAACTTTGTCCTTCAAAGCATGTAAATGATATGAAACTTTTATATATTGTGTTAATCTATATTATTGTAACGACTCGACCGATCGTTTTGCTTTCTAGATCCCCGTCCCTATAAATAAGACTCCTCGTATGTGCTTTTACTATTTTATGACTTACGGGGATGGTTAGTTCGGGTTTGGAAGGGTTCGGGTTGAAATCGGAACACTTGGTTTCTTCGTACTGGCTTAAAATGGTTAAGATTGACTTGAGTCAACGTTTTGAGTAAATGACCTTAGAACCGGGATTTGATGGTCCCAATAGGTTCGTATGATAACTTTGGACTTGGGCGTATGTTCCGGGAGCGTTTCGGCGCTTAATATTGAAAGTTGGTGCATTGAAGGTTTTTAAGTTCGTTAAATTTGGTTTGAAGTAGGTTCTAGTATTATCGAGGTCCATTTGGATTTTGGTGTTATCGGCACCTCTTCTGCGAACTTCTTGGTCGCATTTGCGACCCTGTCAGAGAAGGCCAGCCTTCGCATTTGCGATGGTTTTGTCGCATTTGCGAACATGATGTTGCAAATGCGACTAGTGTAGGAGCTTTTTATTACGTGACTTATCTTTATTTTCCTCATTTCCTACTTGGTCTTAGGAGATTTTGAGAGCATTTTGCGGAGGGATTCCATCAACATCAATAAGTAAGTGATCCATATCAATTCTTTAGCTAAATACGTGAATCATAGGTTGATTTAAAATGGGAAAATGATGCAATTAATGAGATTTTGAGGAAAACCTAGGGTTTTGGTAAAAATGGAATTTAACCACGAAAATGATTATGGAACTAGGTAAAAATTATATATTTGAGTTCGTGAGGTTATGGGTAACAATTATCTTCGAACATATTCGGAATCCGGGCGCATGGGCCCGGAAGTAAATTTTAGGAATCTTCTAATTTTGGGAGGGTAATTACCCCAATAGTTAAATTATGAACTTTTGAGTATATAGTGATTTATTTATATAATAATTCGCTAGTTTCAGGTTGTTGGGCACCAAGTTGAGAATTTAGAGCGGATTTGTGGACCGAAAATGAGCTTGAGAATGAGGTAAGTCTCTTGCCTAACCTTGTAATAGGGAACTCATCCCCTTAGGTGTATTTTTGTGGTGCATTACTTGTGTGGGGAGCTACGTACACACTAGGTGACGAGAGTCCGTGTGTAGCTATATTTCATGAGATGTCCGGGTAGTCTTAGATTTACATCATGCCCTAATTGTACTCTCATGTTTGTTATGCATATTAATTATCTTCAATAGAGCTGAGACTAGAGATGTTAAAGTTGAAAACTTCCAAGTTACATTTCTTATTTGGGGAAAGAATTGAAGAATACTTACTAACTCTGAGAAATTCATGTCCTCTCGCGTCGCAAGTACTTCCGCAAGCAAGGTAAACTTCTCTATTCTCATGGGAGCGAGCCGTTCACCTCGGCAGTATAATAGGTGCATCTATGGTTCGTGTTGTTCGACCCTCGGCGGTGCACACAGTATTTTAGATCGGGTCGTACGATCTCGGCATAAATCGTGCTTGATAATACTCGGAACCAGATTACACTTGATATTATGTTATGGCTTGAGAAGTATAATTGATTTAATGACCGAAAGCGATTTGGAACTAGTATGTGTTAGATGGAGATTTTGGAATTTATTGTCAGTTAAAGAATCATTTATTCACTGCTTGTTATTGTGTTATTATTATTATTATTTCCATGTACCATACCTGTTTAGAATTCCTGCATTTTATTATTGGCCCATAGTAACTATCGATGTCGACCCCTCATCACTACTTCTTGAAGATTAGACTGGATACTTACTGGGTACATGTTGTTTATGTACTCACGCTATACTTTGCACTAATCGTGCAGGATCTGAGGCAGGTGCATCTGGAAGTCATCCCGGCGCGCAGCCCCGAAACCCTGAGGCTTAGTGGTGAGCTACTTTCTGAGTCCGTTCTACAGCACCTGGAGTCTCTCTTTTGCACTTCTTTCTGTCTACTCTATTTCAGACAGTAGTTTAGTGTTTTTTATATTCTACTAGTAGCTCATACGCTTGTGACACCAGGTCCTAGAAATATACTAGTAGACATTTGATGGCTTTTGGGTATTTATTACACCACACTTGCTCTTATATTTATTTACGTTTTATTTTATTAAGTGTTTCACATCTTATTTACCTAATAAATAAAAGTCAACTATTTCGAAATTGCTAGAAAGAATAAACACATGGCTAGTTCATCATTGGCTTGTCTAGTGGCGACGCTGGGCGCCGTTATAACCTATAGGAGAAATTCGATCGTGACAACATGGTATCAGAGAACTAGGTTCACGTAGGTCTCACACGTTATGAGCAGGACTAATAGAGTCTTGCGGATCGGTGCGGAGACGTCAGTACTTATCTTCGAGAGGCTATAGGGTGTTAGGAAAATACTCTTTCTTCATCATCTATCATGCGGTTGATGTTGTTCTAAGTATATTTCTCTTATTCTTTCACAGATGGTGAGAACGCGTGCGACGGATGTACCCGACCATGGAGGAGCTGCTCCCCCTATTGCTAGAGGCCGAGGCAGAGGCTGATGGAGGGCTCCATCTCGTGGTAGAGGATGAGGGCGTCCTAGAGTTGCTCCAGTTGTGCCACCAGTGGATCCAGTGGAGGATCCTGTTATTGAGGAGCAGGATGAGGTGCCTGCAGCGGAGCCGGCCCAAGTGGATTTCATGTCAGCGCTGGATCGCAGGAGGTCATGGATTGTATGCTTTGGTTCATGGATTCTATGACGCAGGCTGGTTTATTTCTAGTAGACCCAGCCATATATCAGGCGGGAGGGGAGCACAAACCCCTACCGCTCAGGCTCCAGGGAATGCAACTTCCGTATATTAGACCCTGGGCGCACTACTCGTGGGCGGAGCCCAGCCAGTTGTAGCAGCTATACCTGAGCCTAGACCAGCTGCGGCTGTCGAGTCGTAGAAGCTATTGGACATATGAACCAGGCTATACCCTTCTGTCTTTGGAGGTGAGCAAAATGAGGATCCCCATAACTTTATTGATCATTGCAGGGACAGACTGTACAACATGAGGATATTGGAGTCCTATGGAGTGGACTTTACTACCTTGTAGTTGGAGGGTAGGGCCCGTAGGTTGTGGTAGTCATATCTTCTCGGCAGACCAGTAGGTTCTCCTCCCTTGACTTAGGACCAGTTCACATGTATATTTATGGATAGGTATATTCTACCCTCTCAGAGGGAAAAGTTGTGATTTCAGTTCGAGCAGCTCCAGCAGGGTCAGATGTCGGTGACCGACTATGAGGCAAGATTTCCTGAGTTGTATCGACACGTATTTATGATACTCCCCACACGATGCATAGAGAGTTTAGAGGTTTGTTTCAGGTTTGCACTCTGTTATCTTGGCTACTATGACCCGAGGGGTTGAGATGAGGACTTCTTACGAGCTAGTTGTGGAGATTGCTCGGAAGATCGAGGGTGTTCGTCAGCGGAGCCGAGAGCAGGTACCGAGGGACAAACGGTTATGTTATTCTGGAAGGTTCAGTGGTGATCCGTCTGGGGGAAGAGGTCATTTTGGGAGGGGTCAATCTAGCAGGCCTACATATCTAGCATCGCCGTCTTATCGGGGTGCTCCAGTGCGACCCTATTTCAGCACCATGCCAGAGAGCTCCTACCGCCCAACAGTGATTCAGGGGTCCTCCAGTGTGTATTTAGGCCATCAGGGTCAGACTTCAGGTCAACAGTCCTCCATTCCGAGGGGTTGTTACGAGTGCGGGGATCTTGGCCACATGAAGAGGTTTTGTCCCAGACTTTGGGACAAGACAGTACAATAGGGTCATCAGCCTATGATTACAGTACTAGATGCCACACCAGTCGTCCGGCCGCCTAGAGGCGGAGGGAAGGTGGGTAGGGGTCATCCTAGAGGTGGAGGAAAACCAGGTGAAGGCCAGTCAGGTGGCGCTCCAGCTAGGTTCTATTCTTTTCCATCTAGACCAGATGCAGTGGCCTCAGATGCCGTGATCACATGTATTATTTCTGTTTGCGGTAGAGATGCTTTGGTACTCTTTGATCTAGGGTCTACATATTCATGTGTTTCATCTATGTTTTCTCATATCCTGGGTGTTCCTCGCGAGCCCTTGGGTATTCCTATATATATGTCCACGCTAGAGGGAAATTCTATTATGAGACTAGAGCGGATATTCTATTGCTCGATATGACCGACTTTGAGGTCATCCTGGTCATTGATTGGTTATGCCAATATCACGCCATCCTTGATTTCCATGCTAATACTATTACCTTGGCGATGCTAGAGCTTCCTAAAGTGGAGTGAAAGGGTTCATTTGTCAGTGCATCTAGCCGGGTTATCTCATTTTTGAAGGCTCGACACATGGTCGAGAAGGGTTGTTTAGCTTATGTAGCTTATGTTTGGGATACTACTACAGAGTATCCGACGATTGATTCAGTGCCCGTGGTCCGGGAGTTCCCTAATGTGTTTCCTTCTGATCTACCAGGCATGCCACCAGGTTGTGATATCGATTTCTATATTGATTTGGCTCCAGGTACCTAGCCTATCTCTATTCCACCATACCACATGGTTCCGAAAGAGTTGAAGGAGTTGAAACAACAGCTTGAGGAGTTGCTGGCAAAGGGGTTCATCAGACCGAGTGTGTCACCTTGGGGTGCACCGGTGTTATTTGTGAAGAAGAAAGATGGGACTATCCGTATGTGCATTGATTACTGCCAGTTGAACAAAGTTACCACTAAGAACATGTACCCGTTGCCGCGTATTGATGATTTGTTTGACCAGTTGCAGGGTGCCAGGGCGTTCTCTATGATTGACTTGAGATCAGGGCACCATTAATTGAAGATTCGTTATTCAAAGTTTCGAAGACAGCTTTCCGGACTAGATATATCCACTATGAGTTTCTAGTGATGTCCTTCAGTCTGACTAACGTGCTGGCGGCGTTTATGGATTTGATGAATCGGGTGTTCAAACCATATATTGACTCATTTGTCATTGTCTTCATTGATAACATTTTGATCTACTCGCGTAGCATGGAGGAGCACGAGCAGCATTTAAGAATGGTGCCTCAGACCTTGCAGGAACAAAAGCTATATGCTAAGTTCTCCAAGTGTGAGTTTTGGTTAGATCATGTTGTATCAAGTGAGGGTATTAAAGTGGATCCCAAGAATATCAAGGCAGTTCAGAGTTGGCCTTAGCAGGTTATTATCATCAGTTTATGGAGATCTTCTCATCTATTTCAACACCTTTGACTAGATTGACCCAGAAGGATGCTCCGTTCCGATGGTCCGACGATTGCGAGGCAAGCTTTTAGAAGCCCAAGACCGCCTTGACTTCAGCATCGATGTTAGTGGTGCCTTCCGGTTCAGGGATGTATACTGTGTATTATGATGCTTCACGTATTAGCCTGGGCTATGTATTGATGCAGGAGGGGCGAGTTATTGCATATGCTTCACGTCAGCTGAAGCCTCAAGATCTGGAGGCATTATCTTTATGGGGTGTCCTGTGAGGTTTACACAGATCATCGCAGTTTGAAGCAGTTTTTCAGGTAGAGGGATCTCAATTTGAGGCAGCACTGGTGGCTTGAGTTACTAAAAGATTATGATATTACCATTCTTTATCATCCGGGCAAGGCGAATGTGGTTGTGGATGCCTTAAGCAGAAAAGGCGGAGAGTATGGGTAATTTGGCATTCATTTCAGCGGAGGAGAGGCCATTAGCTTTGGACATTCAATCCTTGGCTAACAGACTTGTGAAGTTGGATATTTCAGAGCCCAGCTGAGTTCTTGCATGCTTCGTCGCCTAGTCTTCACTATTCAAGCAGATGAAGGCTTGTCAGTACGACGACCCACACTTGTTGGTTCTCAAAAAGACGGTAATACATGGTGGTTCCAAGGAGGTTACTATCGGCGAGGATGGTGTTCTATAACTCCAGGGTCATCTATGTGTTCCTAATATTGATGGACTGAGGGAAAGGTTTCTAAAGGAGGCACACAGTTCACAGAATTCTATTCATCCATGTGCTACGAAGATGTATCACGACCTGAGGTAGCATTATTGGTGGCGGCGAATGAAGAAGGACATAGTCGAGTATGTAGCGAGGTGCCTAAATTGCCTGCAGGTTTAGTATGAGCATCAGAGGCCAGATGGCCTACTGTAGTTGATGGTTATACCTGAGTGGAAACGGGAGTGCATCACTATGGATTTCTTAGTTGTGTTGCAGCGGACCTTGAGAAAGTTTGATGCAATTTGGGTCATTGTCGACAGGTTGACCAAGTCGGCACACTTCATTCCGGTTGTGACCACGTATTCTTCAGAGAGATTGGCCCAGTTTTACATTCAGGAGATTGTTCGGTTGCATTATGTGCCTGTTTCCATCATATCAGATAGAGCCCCTCAATTTACTTCGCATTTCTGGAGGGCAGTACAGAGTGAGTTGGGGACCCGGGTAGAGCTCAACACAGTCTTTCATCCGTAGACCGACGTGCAATCAGAGCGAACGGTTTAAATCCTGGAGGATATTCTCAAAGCATGTGTGTTTGACTTTGGAGGGCAGTGGGATTGATTCTTGCCTTTAGCCGAGTTTTCTTACAACAACAATTATCAGTCCAACATCGAGATGGCTCCATTTGAGGCTTTATATGAACGGCAATGTCGTTCGCCCATCAGATTGTTTGAGCCCGACGAGGCTAAGTTATATGGTACTGATTTAGTGAAGGATGCCTTGGAGAAGAAGGGAATCATGAGGTTCGGGAAGAAGGGCAAGTTGAGCCCAAGGTTTATAGGTCCATTTGAGGTATTAAGGCGAGTTGGGGAGGTTGCTTATGAGCTTGCTTTGCCTCCCAGTCTATCGGGAGTTCATTCGATTTTCCATGTGTGTATGCTCCGGAGGTATCATGCTGATAAGTCGCATATGTTAGATTACAACACGGTTCAGCTAGATGAGAGCTTGGGTTATGAGGAGGAGCCAATTTCCATTCTTGATAGGCAGGTTTGGCAGTTGAGGTCCAAGAGGAGTTTTATGGTAAAGTTTCAGTGGAGGGGTCAACCGGATGAGGAGGCAACTTGGGAGACCTAGGAGGACATGCAGAGCATATATCCACACTTATTCGGCACTGCAAGTACGATTCTAGACCCATTTCAGGTACGATTCTAGACCCGATCATTTTGCTTTCTAGATTCTTGTTCCCTTAAATAAGATTCCACATATGTACTTTTACTATTTTAGGACTTGCGGGGATGGTTAGTTCGGGTTTGGAAGGGTTCGGGTTGAAATCGGAACATTTGGTTCCTTAATATTGGCTTAAAATGGTTAAGATCGACTTGAGTTAACATTTTGAGTAAACAACCTCGGAACCGGGATTTGACAGTCCCAATAGGTTTGTATGATGATTTTGGACTTGGGCGCATGTTCGGATTGGGTTTCGGATGACCTGGTAGCGTTTTGACGCTTAATATTGAAAGTTGTCTCATCGAAGGATTTCAAGTTCGTTAAATTTGTTTTGAAGTAGGTTTTGGTTTTATTGAGGCTTGTTTGCGATTTCAAGCATGGGAATAGTTTTATATGGTAATTTAAGATTTGCACGCAAAATTTGGCATCATTCCGAGTTAATTTGATAGGAATCGGACGCACGGAAGTGTTTTTAGAAGTTTTTAGTTGCATGATTTGATTCATGCATTTTGGCGTCCGATTCGTGATTTTAGATGTTATTTCGATGTTTGATCACACAGGCGAGTTCTTATGATGTATTTAGAATTGTGTGGACATTTGGTGTGGAGCCTTGAGGGCTCGGGTGAGTTTCGGACGCATTCGGAGGGATGGAAAGACTTCTGTTTTCTAGTTTTTTATGCCGGTGCCTCAGGTATCGCAAATGGGAGGTTTTGTTCGCATTTGCGAACATCATATTTGCTAGGTTGGATTTGCAATTGTGATTAAGCCTGGACGAGGCAGGACTCACATTTGTGAGAGTTTCCTTCTCTTTTCCGGTCAGCACCTCTTCGTATTTGCGAACTTCTTGGTCACATTTGCGACCCTGTCAGAGAAGGCCAGCCTTCACATTTGCGATGGTTTTATCGCATTTGTGACCCTCGCATTTGCGAACAATATGTCGCAAATGCGACATCTGCGACTGGTGTATAAGCTTTTTATTACGGGACTTAGCTTTATTTCCCTCATTTTCCACTTGGTCTTAGGTGATTTTGAGAGCATTTTGTGAAGGGATTTCATCAACATCAAGAGGTAATTGATCCCTATCAATTCTTTAGCTAAATACGTGAATCATAGGTAGATTTAACATGAAAAAATGGTGAAATTAATAGGATTTTGAGGAAAACATAAGGTTTTGGTAAAAATGGGATTTAACCACGAAAATAATTATGGAACTAGGTAAAAATTATATATTTGTGTTCGTGAGGTTATGGGTAACAATTATCTTCGACAATTTCCTGAATTCGGGCACGTGTACCGGGGGTAAATTTTAGGAATCTTCCAATTTGGGTTAGGTAATTACCCCAATAGTTAAATTATGAACATTTGAGTATATATTGATTTATTTATATAATATTTGGCTAGTTTCGGGTTGTTTGGCACCAAGTTAAGGATTTAGAGCAGATTTGTGGACCGGAAGTGAGCTTGAGAATGAGGTAAGTCTCTTGCCTAACCTTGTAAGAGGGAACTCATCCCCTTAGGTTTATTTTTGTGGTGCATCACTTGTGTGGGGAGATACGTACGCACTAGGTGATGAGAGTTCGTGTGTAGCTATATTGCATGAGATGTCCGAGTAGTCTTAGGTTACATCATTCCTTAATTGTACTATCATGTTTGTTATGCATATTAATTATCTTAAATAGAGCTGAGACTAGAGATGTCAAAGTTGAAAATTTCCAAGTTAGATTTCTTATTCTGGGGAAAGAATTGAAGAATACTGACTAACTCTGAGAAATCCATGTCCTCTCGCGTCGCAAGTACTTCCGCGAGCTAGGTAAACATCTCTATTCTCATGGGAGCGGGTCGTTCGCCTCGGCAGTATAATAGATGGATCTATGGATCGTGCCATTTGACCCTCGGTAGTGCACACAGTATTTTGGATCGGGCCGTACGACCTTGACATAAATCTTGCATGATAATACTTGTAACCCGATTACACTTGATATTATGTTATGGCTTGAGAAGTATAATTTATTAATGACCAAAAGTGATTTGGAACTAGTATGTGTTAGATGGAGATTTTGAAATTTATTGTTAGTTACAGAATCATTTATTCACTGCTTGTTATTGTGTTATTATTATTATTTCCATGTACCATACCTGTTTAGATTTCCTGCATTTTATTATTTGCACATAGTAAGTGTCGATATCGACCCCTCGTCACTACTTCTTCGAGGTTAGACTGGATACTTACTGGGTACATGTTGTTTATGTACTCACGCTATACTTTTGCACTAATCTTGTAGGATCTGAGCCAGGTGCATCTGGCAGTCATCCCGGTGCACACCCCCGATACCCCCAGGCTTAGTGGTGAGCTACTTTCCGACTCCGTTCTGCAGCACCCGGAGTCTCTCTTTTGCACTTCTTTCTGTCTACTCTATTTCAAACAATAGTTTAGTATTTTATATATTCTACAAGTAGCTCATACACTAGTGACACCAGGTCTTGAAAATATGCTAGTAGACATTTGATGACTTTTGAATATTTATAACACCACACTTGCTCTTATATTTGTTTACATTTTATTTTATTATATTTTTCACCTCTTATTTACCTAATAAATAAAAGTCAACTATTTCAAAATTGTTAAAAAGAATAAACACATGGCTAGTTCACTGTTGGCTTTCCTAGCGGCAACGTTGTGCGCCATCACAGCCTATAGGAGAAATTGGGCCGTGACAATTATTATAAAAGCATGAATACAATGTCGGTTTACAAAAATAACCGTATAATATTACGCATAATAACTCACAATAAAAGGACATAACCGAAATATTAGACATTAGCCTTGTAATCCTTTTAGTTTTAGGATATAATACTACATGTTAGAAATCTTACATGATTTTCTTTAGGAATCCTATTAGTATAATTACTTTCAACCATAGTGGAATACTACATGTTAGAATAACGCCTATGCAAAAACCAAAAACCAACCTAAAATATTCTTATATCATCTAATATTTAGGATATAATTCTTATTTGATTTAAACTCACATTTGCACTACATTGGCGTTCATTAACCTGCTGCAAATATGCGTTAAAGCAGGAATACCATGTTAATGGAGCAAAGTAACTTTAAAAATATTGAAGAACTCACAAGGAAAGGATATAAGTGGAATACTACACGTTAGAATAATGCCTATGCAAAAACCAAAAACCAACCTAAAAGAATATTATATCATCTAACATAGGCCTTGATTCTTGTATCATATAATATTTAGCATGAATACTATATCGGTTTACAAAAATAACCTTATAATATCAAGTATAATATATCAAAATAAAAGAACATAACCGAAATTCTAGACATTAGCCTTGTAATCCAATTAGTTTTAAGACATATTATGACTTGTACGCGTGGTCGGAATTGAATCTCGAGAAGTTTAGAGTTGATTTGGAAAGAAAATTTTAATTTCGGAAGCTTTAACTTGGAAGAATTGACTAAGGTTTGACTTTTGAGTAAGCGACATCGGAATCTGGATTTGAAGATTCCAATAGGTCCGTATGATGATTTCGGACTTGGAAGTATGTTCGAGTTGAGTATCGGATCACCCAAGAGCATTTCGGTGCTTATTGTGGAAAGTTGCCATTTTGAAGGTTTTAGAATTTCTTAAGTTTGGTTTGCGGTGGACTTTTGTGTAATCGATGTCCGTTTGGAATTACGAGCCTTGAAGTAAGTTCGTATTGTGATTTATGACTTGTACGCAAAGTTTGGCGTCATTCCGGAATGTTTTGGTATGATTCAGACGCGTTCGTCAATGTTTAAAAGTTTAAATAACGTTTTCGATCGTCGATTCAAAATTTTGATGTTGTTTGGTATGATTTGAGACCCCGAGAAGGTTTGTGTTATTTTTTGGGACTGATTGGTACGTTTGGATAGGGTCCTGGGGGCCTCGGGTTTGAAACAGATTGAGGACCTACTGATGCTGCTGAAATCTAGTGCCATCGCACCTGCGGATAGAGTGGTCGCAGGTGCGCTCACGCATGTGCGAAGATTCAATCGCAGGTGCGATTGTCGTGGAGGAAGTCTAGGAGCGCAGGTGAGACGAAATTTCCGCACCGGCGAAGCCACAGATGTGAAGAATAAGCGCATTGTCACGCCCTAAAACCGAGGAGCGCGACCGGCGCTCAACCAAGTGAACCCGACTGAGCAAGCCTGTTAGATTTCATTTTACCCAAATTCATTCGTGAATAAAGAGGAGATGTACTCCGTTAGTCAAATACTGAAGATATTTCATTAACCGCTTCCATTTCATTCCCATTAACAGCATCATTCAATATTTCTAAATATAGATTTAATGAAAAACATGTTGCCAAATACCAACAGTTCTAATCCAATTACCAATATCAAATACCACCCACAACCTGTCTACGGAGCCTCTAGGTACAACTGATGAGTAATATGAAAATGCCGGCAACAAGGCCCCGCCTATACCTCAACCATAAAGTACATGAGAAACAAAAGGTACATGACCCCGAAATGAAGTGGGGCTCACCAAATCAGCTGAAAGGAGTGTACTGCTATCACTGATCAATGCCACCTGTTGTAGAACCATCTACATCCATTAATAATGCAGCGCCTCCGGCAAAAGGGACGTTAGTACTGTCGAATAGCACTAGTATGTATAGCTAGAAATCCTCTTTAATAATATGACTCATTAGACCGTCCTTAGTGTTCACATATCATATTATACACTTATGCGTTTCATAGATTGTCCATAGTGTTCACATATCATATTATACACTTATGCATTTTCTAGACCATCCATAGTGTTTATTCATACCGTACATCTATAGCTCTTATACACAATGCCCCTACGCGTTTCATAGACCGTCCACAAGATTTCGTATCACAATGGATTTCATAACACAATGTACTTATGCGTTCATAGACCGTCCACAGGATTTCATATCACAATGTACCTATGTGTTCATAGACCGTCCACAGGATTTCATAACACAATGTACCTATGCGCTTCATATACCGTCCACAAGATTGCATAACACAATATACCTATACGTTTCATAGACCGTCCATAGGGTTTCATAACACAATATACCTATGCATTTCATAGACCTTCGATAGGGTTTCATGACACAATATACCTATGCGTTTCCTAGACCATCCATAGGGTTTCATGACACAATATACCTATGCATTTCATAGACCATCCATAGGGTTTCATAACACATTGGAAACAAAAGTACAAATACGTACATCTCATAACCTTTCACACCACATATCACCTAATCCGTAGTTTCAACCACTTACAACATTATTATTTCATTGGCTCTCTTGTCCATACATATGATTCTTTATTCATGGCGCAATAACCGTATTTCATATTCCACACTTTTATTTCTTCCCTTTCATAGATCATCATCATAATTATCAACAATTAGAATATTCCGGAAATCACAACTTTAAATTCATTAGTAATGAAGACTTTAAACACAATCGATTTCTTTCCAATAAATGGAGTAAAATGATTAGCAATCGAAGTACAAGTTAAAATCATACAAAATTTCCACTCATGAATATTTAAAAACGCAAAACACATTGAAAATTACTTACAAAGCATAGTATTAGCTATAACAGCCGCATATGGGTATCACTTGAGTTCATAAACTTGTAGTCGATTATATTGTCGAAGTCAATTTTGGAATAGTTGAGTCAAAGCTCATTTCATAATCTTTCTCACACAATTTGGCATACTAGATTTTATTTTAAATACGATTCAAGCCACCACATTTTAATAGCAACCCATACTTTAAAACTCACGGAAACATTATGGAATTTAATTCCAAGAGAGAACGTTTAGCCAATATACCTCAATTGAGCTTTCCTTAAATTACTACAACGTTCCGTAAATTCTAGCAATCCGTATCTATTTGACACATAACAAAATTAAACCATAATTTGGAAAATATTCATGGTCTCAGCTCATTTGTGCATTTCACCAAACCCTAAGTGTGGATTAAGGTTCAAGGGCCTTTTATGGATGATTCTATCATCCCACAACCCAATCTTTACCATTTTTAGCTCAACAATCTTTCTACACCCTTTGATAACACATGCATGTAAAATAAACAACTCTCATGCCCAAAAATTATCTTTCTAGTTACCCATTTTCAAATGATTTCGAAACTAGGGTTTAGGGTGTAGAATCTTACCTCTAGGATAAAGACCTAGTGAGCTCCCCTTATTAATCTTCCAAATCTTGAGAAAGAATTGAAGAACAATTATTGAAGAACACCTTCTCACTCTAGGGAACTCTCTCTCTCACTCTAAAATGTCAGATTATATCTGAAAAATGGCACAAAATGTGTATTTAACGAAGTAGGTTCGGGTTTTAAAAACCCAAAAATGAAGCTCCGGAACAGGTTCTGCAGTCGCATATGCGACCGCATAATGGTTATGCGGACCGCATATCAGTCGCATAATTGGTGTCCAAAATTACCAAAAATATGCCTGGGCCTGCGGTCACTATGCGGTTTGCATAACTGTTCTGCGGTCGCATAGTACCTCGCTTCACAGTTATGCGGTCACATAGTAGACCGCATAATTACTTCTAGCTGACCCAATTAACTGCCTCACTCTACGGCCACTATGCGGTCCGCAGAGTGATTCTGCGGTCGCATAATGGACCGCAAAAATGCACTTTTTCCGCCAAAAATATTCCTTTTATGGAGGATTCCATCATCCCACAACCCAATCTTTACCATTTTTAGCTCAACAATCTTTCTACACCTTTTGATAACACATGCATGTAAAATAAGAAATTATCATGCCCAAAAATTATCTTGCTAGTTACTCATATTCATATGATTTCGAAACTAGATTTTAGGGTGTAGAATCTTACCTTTAGGATGAAGACCTAGTGAGCTCTCCTTCTTAATATTCCAAATCTTGAGAAAGAATTGAAGAACAATTATTGAAGAACACCTTCTCACTCTATGGCACTCTCTATCACTCTAAAATGTCAGATTATCTCTCAAAAATGGCCCAAAATGTGTATTTAACGAAATAGGGTCGGGTTTTAAAAATCCAAAAATAAAGCTCCGGAACAGGTTCTACGGTCGCATAATGGTTATGCGGACTGCATATCGGTCGCATAATTGGTGTCCAAAATGACCAAAACTCTGCCTGAGTCTGCGGTCACTATGCGGTCCACATAACTATTCTGCGGTCGCATAGTACCCCGCATAACAGTTATGTGGTCGCATAGTCGACTGCATAATTGCTTCCAACTGACCCAATTAACCGCCTCACTCTGCGGCCAGTATGCGGTCCGCAGAGTGATTCTGCGGTCTCATAATGGACCGTAGAAATACACTTTTTCCGCCAAAAAGTGTTCTTTACTTTCCCGTGCATTGTTCAACTTAAAAGGTCCGAGCCGCGGCTCGCAAGCTAGCCGTAAAGAATTTTTACAATCATCAAACACATAATCCTAGTTCGGCACCATGAAACATTATTTTCTTTGCAAATTTTACCGGGCTTTACACTTAATTTCTACAAACATTTTCGGGGTGTTACACGTATAAGCGGAGGTTGGCCAAGAAGGCCTGGGTCGCAGAAGCGGACATGGTCGCGTAGGTGCGCGAGCGCAGAAGCGCTTAAGGCCGCACATGCGCTACTTGGGGTGCACAAGCGAGGGTTGTTGGTTTGAGCTGGAGCTGCACCTATGATGGAGTTTTCTATGGGTGCGGAGCCGCAGACGTGGCTACTATTCCACAGGTGCGAGGAAGCACTGGGCAGATTTGATTTTTATACGAGATTTGGCCCATTTTCTTTTATTCTCTCTTGGCTTGGGCGAGTTTTGGAGAGCGTCAAGTGTATATTATCATCATCTATGTCAAGGTAAGTAATTCCCACATATTGTGAGTTAAATACATAGTTTATATGTGGATTTGAACATGGAAATGAGTAGAAATTTGGGATTTTGGTAGAAAACCTAGAAATTGGTATTTTTGGATGTTGACCACGAAATTGGACATGGAAGTTGGAATAAATATATTTGAGTTCATAGTATTATGGGTAAAGTTTATCTTTGAAAATATTCGGAATTCGGGCAAGTGGGCCCGAGGGTTGGCTTTATTGACGTTAAGAGCGGAGTTGGGAATTGTTATAAATTGATTAATTATAAGCATTGGAGTATATTTTGATTGAATTGCACATTGTTTGACTAGTTTCGGATCGTTTTGCTTGAATTGAAGAGTTGGAGTGGCGTTGGAGCCGGTAATAGAATGTCAGAGTAAGGTAAGTCTCCTGTCTACTCTTGTGAGGGGAAAACTACCCCCTAGGTGATGTAATTGCTATGTGATACTAGTTGTAGGTGTTACGTACGTACGAGGTGATGAGAGTCTGTACGTAGGTAAAGTATGTTTATGTCCGGGTAGACTTAGGACCTTATTATGAAATAATTGAATTATTTGAAATCGTTCTGCTGGCTTAACTAATTGAACTTATAATTGAAATTGATTTAGAAATAAATATATGTATACTAGGCCGGACCTTATCACCTTGAGTTATTGGCTAGTTATTTGAGAAATGGTAAAGATTATATTCCCATTGTACTCATTTACTGTATTGTAAGCATGTGTCTCGTGATTTGATAACTTCCTTCCTTTCTTGTGGAGTGGCCTGGACGCCCCAGCAGTATAAGAGATGCATCTATGGTTCATGCCGCCAGACCCTCGGGAGTGTACACATTATTCTTGATCGGGCTGAACAACCTCGAAATAATCGTGCCTTATATCGCTGGTAGTCCGAACATTCACGAGATTATCCTTCCACTGATGCACGACATTTTACATGGTACTTCTTATCCGTTTGTTTCTGATACTTGACAAATTAGAGCTTATGAGGTAGAATACAAGACAGAGAAATTCATACTTTAAAAGAAATATTTGGAAAATTAGGTAACTTACAGATTTACCCTATTATGGTTCTGTGCTTCACATCTGCATATTATTTTATTATATTGCTTGTTGGACCTCTAGTAAGTGTCGATGTCGACCCTTTGTCACTAATTCTCTGGGGTTAGGCTAGATACGTACTGGTACGCTTGATTTATGTACTCATACTGCACTTTTGCACTATATGTGTAGGATCTGACAGGTTCCTTTGGTCATTATCTTGGCGTGTAGGCGCACCTGTTGAGGAGACTTTAGGTGAGCTGCATTCCAGGCTAGCATCGCAGTCTACGGAGTCTCCATCGTACTATGTATTTTATCCTGTCTCATTTACATCCTAGATAGATATTGTATCATTATTGTTCTCCTGACGAGCGTAAAACACAACACAAAATTATGCTCGCTAGTCGAATATAGTAGAATATAATATTGTATCCACATGGATTGGAGTTAAACTGTAGTATTGTAGTTTGTAGCTAGATTACTATCCAAGATGATCAAAAATTGAGAATTGTGTAATTAAAACTAAAATTAACTAAGAATCTAGAGCTAATTGACTATGACAATCGCAACAAAAGTAAGCAAGGAAGATATCAATGGGAGAAAATAGTGGTTTATTGGATAGGTGCAAGATAATTGTCTGGGATTTAACTCTAGTTAATTCACATCTAATGTTCAAGTGAGTCTCTCGAATTCACTCAATTATTAGTTCAAACGTTTAGTAGAAACTCTTCTCTCGATTATGTCTCAACCACATAATATGAACCAATTTAGGCTCGGTAAAGATATGCAAAAGTTCTTAGTGGATTTGTCTTTAGGAGAACCTCTCTCGATTATCCTCCTAACTAGGTCTAAACAATAATTCAAGTAGCCTCTTTCGATTACTAAGAAGAATTAATAAATTCAACCAACAAGATAATGTAATGATATCACAAGTATGCCTCTCTAGATTACATGAACATGTGAATATAGATGCAATAATTAAAACACCCAAAATGATTCAATTCATAGAAACTAGAGTTAATATCCATAGACAAATATCAATATACCAAATCCATCAATCCCTAAAGAGAACTACTCCATAGATATGGAGTAATTCATCACAAATATAAAGAAAAACATAAAAAGATCCAAACTCTTGTCTTGAGTGAGGATTGAATGATGAATCCCTTGTGCTTTTGCTTCTCCGCCTTCTCTCTCGCCTCCTTAGGTCTTAGATGTGTCAAAAGTCCATAAAATAATATTTTTACATATATTTATACTAAGTAGGGTCGGTACCAGACGAAAACACCTTTTCCTGCGCGAATTAGGATAATAACTCTATAAAAATTGGGCAGGCGTGCCATATGAGGCAACGCGCCACGCGGGGCGGTTGTGGGAAACTTTAGAGAGCTTGTTATGATAGGCTTCAGGAAAATTGGGCAGCCGTGGCGCGCCGCCCCACGTGCCGCGGATGTGGGACTTTATCTGAGTACGGAGTTTTCTTGCGTTTTAGCTATCCCAACATGGTTCTCGACCCCCGAGTGCGATCCCAGGTTATTCTCTTGGGCTTTTACTCAGACTTCAAAGCTCCAAATCACTCGAATTCATTCCATAACATCTACACAACTTGGAATCACTCCTACAAGGAATAAAAGACACAATTAGTGCAAAACACTAGCGATTAACGCTCAAACTCAATTAAAGTACAGTAAATTGGAGTGTAATAAGCGACTAATACACGAGATTATAGCCTACCATCAATACCCCACACTTAAACCATTGCTCGTTCTCGAGCAATCAAACCCCACCTTATATAGACACAACCTTATTTAGCAACTTCCTTAACTCATTATAACAAGAATATTTAAACTAGGCTAAGCACAATAGTGTAACATTCTTGCCTCAAGATTTGAATCGCTCACTTACTCTAACACAGAGGTCAACGACATTACCTTTCCTTCATGCATCATGTGCCCTCACAACAAAAGAGAGTAGTTCCACACACAATAGACATTAAGAACAATTGGGAACTCAATATTGAAAGAATTCACTCACTCTAAGAAACAACATTCATATGCCACAAAAGATGCACCATAGGCTTTCCCGTAGTGTGCTACTTAACTAATCGAGCCCATTCAATCAACGATCAAGTAGAACTTTAATAAGTTGTAATGTAGGCTGCGGGATGGGTAGGATACATTTAGATATAAGAGTGACTCCACCTCCCTAAGCACTTTAATACATACATTTCATTGTTCAAAACCCCACACCTATGTCAAAACATAACTCCACCTTTAGATCAATATACATTAACTCCCAACTTCCTTAAGCACAATTAAATTAAGATTTACCACTATCATGAAATATTTTGCACAATCATACAATATTTTCTTTTCTTTTTCAATTCAAGTGGCTCTTACTTTTTTAAAACATTGCACATTTCTCCTTATTTAATTAGTTCCACTCAAAATCCAAACCAATCACCTCATACTTTAACTTTTACAAAGTTCATACCAAATTCAAATGCTCACGAGAGGTATAAGTTTCAAGTAGATGGTCAATTCAACAAATGTGTAGTGCTTGTAATGTGGTTTCCAAAGAAACAGGATTATAGGCTCAACAGGGTTAACTAAGACACATAACAATTAAGTGGGTAAGAGTATATAACATGTTCAACAAAGAAATGCCTAAATCACTTCCAAGACTGAACAACACTACTATTTCGCCTTGCAAACACACAGGGCAAGTTCTAGACATCAAATGCAATGCACAGAATACACAAAACCTTACACACACATGGCACATAACTCACTGAAGATTGGACTATCAAGACACTCTAGTTAAAGCAGTTAAGCAACGTTAGGATCATACAATTTAAGGTACCTATGCAAGAGTCAAAAATTGAGCTTAAGCATCATAACTAAAGCACTCACTATTCTCAAGGCATAACCAAGTCAAAAGATATTTCCTTCAACTCAAAACATAGCACAAGGTTTCTTGCACCTAGCAAAAATAAAAACTAACTATACCTGGTTCAAACAAAACCCTTAGAAAAGAACCGCGGCACCAAGAAAAATCAAGGGGGAATTATTATACTACCTAATAAACTAAAATCTTTTTTTTCTTTTTCTTACGACTTTAATCCCTCAAAAAATCCGTCGAATGATATCCATCGTCGGGAAAAGTTAAAAATTTTAATTTTTTTATGGTTTTTCTCATTTTTCTATCTCTAATTACTAAAACAATAAAACTAAATTACTAACACAGATACATACAACAAACAATTTTCCCAACTCCATACTTTAAGTTGTGGCATGTCCCCATGACACATAATTAAAAAGCATAAGGTAAAGGAAGCTTCCCTGAATTTTCAGTCAGGGTCTGAGTCGAAGTCAGGCTCCATTCCACGTGGACGAACTAATGCACACATCCATGCACACGGCTTCTTCTTAGCCTTCTTGGGGTACACCCCATACTTATCTTTTCCACTCGTTGCAGCCTTTACTTTCGAACGCTTCACTTTCCACTCAACACTTATAGCTGGCTTCTATTTTGTCACCCCCGTCTCTACATTCATCTCTAACATCATAGTCTCTTCACCCACTCTAAGCATGAGTTTTCTATCATGTATATCTAAAATTGCTCTGCCCGTTGCTAAGAATGGTCTTCCTAAGAATAGGGGTATCTCATTGTTCTCCTCCATCTTCACCACTATAAAGTCTACTGGAAATACGAATTTATCTACCCGAACTAAGACATCTTCTACTATCCCCTCGGGTATTATAGTTGTTTGGTCTACCAACTGCAAAGATATTGGTACATACCTTATCTCTTAAAGCTTATTCTCCAGTTTTCTATAAACAGACAAAGGCATTAAATTAATTGAGGCACCAAAATCACATAAAGACTTATCAAAATTAAGAGTGCCTAATGAGCAAGGTATAGTAAAACTCCCTAGATCTCCACACTTTTCTGGGAGTTTGTTTTGCAAGATTGCACTGGAATGCTCTGTGAGCTTGACTACTGATGTTTCTTCTATCTTTCTCTTCTTTGTCAGGATTTACTTCAAGAAATTTACATAAGCTGGCATTTGGGAGATCACTTATGTGAATGGCAAATTTACATTAACTTGTTTCAGTATATCCAGAAATCTCTCAAATTGCTTGTCCAGCTTCTCTCTATAAAGCTTTTGGGAAAAAGGTAAAGCAGGCATATGCTCACTCTCATTAGATTTTCCCCTTCTTGAAGTTTCATCTTTCTTCTTTTTCTCAGCTCCCTTCTTGCCTTTCTTCTTCTTCTTCTTATCAACTTCAATTTTTAGCTGCTCCCCACTTTCATTTTTAGGCACCACCTCTTTTTAGATAGGACTCTTTCGCTACTTGTCCACTTCTCATAGTTATAGAATTTACCGTTTCCTTAGGGTTTCTTTTAGTGTTAGCTGGCAAAGTACCTAGGATCCTTTCAGACAACATGGTGGAAATTTGTCCCACTTGCTTCTCCAAGTTTTGTAGCCTCGTGCCAAGTTCTTTGATAGATGCACCATGAGCATCTAACCTCTCATCTGTCTTGACAATAAAGGACTTCATCAGATCTTCTAGCCCTGGCTGATTGGATTGTTGAGGTTGAAACTACCGCCTTTGATAATTTTGGAAGATTGGAGCTCCGTGTTCGTGGAATCTGGAGTTGTTTTGTTGCCATGCATTTGCAGTACCCCCAGGTGAACTCCATGAAATACCGGGGGTGCTTCTGACCCATTCCATTGAAGTTATAATTCCCCACAGAATTTACTTTCTCAGTTGAGGCCTTGCACTTATGAGTAGGGTGTCCTCTTCCACATATATAACAAGCTGCGTGATTCTTACTTTGTATAAAAACTAAGGTCAACTTCCTTATCTCTTTCGCCATGGCATCAAGTTGTACTTGCACAGATGTGTTAGCATCAACCTGGTGAACACCATTCGCCCTTCTTCTTTCAGCACTTTTAGAGGGCCACTGATTTGCATCTTCAGACAATTCATTGAGAATAGTGACTATCTCCTCTGGTGTATTTTTCACAAAGGGCCTCCAGCTGCATTACTCAATGTTCTACGTGAGGCCGGTGTCAAACTATCCCAAATATCCTGGAGTTGCATCCAGAGTTCAATTCTGCTATGTTGACACTTTCGAACTAATTCCTTGAACCTCTCCCATGCTTCGAACACAGTTTCAGTCTCTTTCTGGCAGAAGTTATGGATCTCTCTTCTAAACATGCCCGTCTTAGCTGAGGAGAAATATTTATCAAGAAATTTTCTGGTCATCTCATCCCATGTTCTAATTGATCACTAGGGAAAGCTTTAAAGCCACTGCTTTGCATCATATTTGAGTGTGAAGGGGAATGACCTTAAATACACTGCATTTTGTGACGCACCATTATATTGGAAGGTATTCATAATCTCCTCGAAGTCCATTAGATGTGTATTTGGATCTTCATTCGGCTTCCCTCTAAAGACACAACAATTCTGAAGAGTTTGGAACAACCCTTGCTTTAATTCGAAATTGTTTGCAGCCACTAAGGGTGGTCTAACACTTGATAAGCCTTGGTTGTAGACCGGTCTAGCATAATCACCAAGTGGTATCCCGCACCCAAAGGTTGATTCTAAACAATTCTTCGAGCCCTCTCCTCCTCATAGACAAGTTGTACATTCTGAAGAGCTGTTTCCTCCGTATCTCGTGTAGCATTTTCTCGTTGTTGGGCTACCTCCCTTGCATCCAAATCAACATTATCATCATTTCCAGCCATAATTTATTTGGTTGAGGATTGCCCAACCTTCTCTATATTCTCGGGGAGATTTCTTTCCTTCCTCAACTATCGCATTTATTTTTCTATTTCTGGTTCGTATGGTAGCACTTCCTCCCAGAAGATCGAGTCATGCACCACTCTTACCTGCAACCTGCGCACAGTCAAAGAACACCAACCATAAAAAGGGAAAAATAAAAATAAAAACTCCTAAATTAGCACTATAACTATTTCAAACACGAAAAACAAATTCCCAAATAACAAAAAATGCTCTCTAGAGATGACCCGCCGCTACAGTAACACAGTGGTGGTATTATGGCCACTTCTGCACCATCCGATGATGGAAAACCATCAGACCTGTCCCAAAAGATGCGCCTTGATAAGGCGAACATACCCCAATAAGTTTCACTCCAAAATTACAACCCAACTTTTACAGATCTTAAAAATACCGAAGCAGTTACTGTAGTACCAACTCGCCTGGGATTCTCTAACATGTCCCAGATTGTTTCTAGTTCAAATCTGCCAATTCCAGGCATTAATGAAGCTACTCCAAATCCTAACAATATCATCTCATATGCAGCAAGTTTGAATTACAATAAATCTGCCGCACCTCTCACAAAAATGAGTTTGATACCTTTCGAACTTGTTCATGGAATTCCTACTCTTCAATTCTCCATGGATGAATGTGAAGAATTTGCAAAGCAAAAAGGATTACACTAAGCAGTGACGATTAAACTTTCCTGTGGCACACCAAATTTATAGATTTTAAGGAGTATTCTGCCGAAAATCATTGGCATCAAAGGTAATTGTTCGGTAAGTTTATTGGCCCAACGACAATTTTTAATTAGTTGTGATCAATATGAAGATTATATGGTTTGCTTGGAAAGAGCTGTAAACTACTTTCAACACAATGGAAGAGAGCATCAATACAGAGTTTTCCCCTGGAGTGTTGGATTCAATCCAAATGAGGAAACTTCGAAAGCAGTTGTTTGGATTTCTCTGCCGAATTTGTCGCCTGAACTGTTCGCGCGCAAGATTTTATTGTCCATTGCAGTTGTGGTTGGAAAACTAGTTGCAATTGATAAGGCGACGCAAGTTAGATCTCATCCTAGCACGACAAGAGTCAAGGTTATCATTGATTTAGTGGACAAACTTCCTCAGAAAGTTAGGCTTTAATATCTTGATGTTATAACTGGTAAGCTTGTCGAGGACTACCAGGAAATTATCTATGATAATTTGCCTTCGTATTGTTGCCATTGTAATCATCAAGGACATGAATAAAATCAATGTCGATGCTTAAAAAGAAAGGCAGTTCAAGCTGCTTGTGTTGATGAAATAGTTGAGAATGAGCATCAATGTGTTGAAAAATTAAAGGGTGATGCAAGAGATTTTTTGAATGCTAAGAGAGATGGACAACAACTTATAGAAGGATGAAAATGTGATAAGAATACTTGGCATCATGTGAACGATACAGTTGCTACAGGTGTTAAGGTAGTGATTACGCATCCTCAACATCTGGTTGATGATCAGGCAACTGCTGGTGTGCAAGCAATGTATTTGAGAGTTGAACCAACTGGTAATCTAACATATGATATTCCTGCTATAACAGCTTTGGCGTGTTCAACTTTACAACCTAATACTACATTGATGATGGGTGGTGATCGAGCTAAATCAGGGGTTCAAACTGTTATTGATTGAGGTGTAATGGATGTGCATGATAGAACAAATGTTATTATTGAGGAAGAAATACCATCAGGATCTAAACCTACAATTGGGAAGAATGTTCCTCAAGTCTTGGAGGGGAAAAACAGGCTGCTAAGGGGCCTTGTTTTGATCTAGTTCAAGCTAGGATTTCTTCTATTGCTGGGCACATTTATGCTAAGGATCAACAAGTATCATGTGAGGAGGAGAAGGAAAATGGGACACCAGAATCTGCTAAGCTGGGGCACAAAACTTCAGTGAAATCTGGGCAATCTCCTAGTCCTACTGCTGCTGCTTTAACAACTGGTGATGATCGTTCTATCACTTCAAATAGGCATGCTGTGATTCAACAAGTCGCTGGGACATCTGGTTTTCAAATTGGTAATGAACGAGGAATGTTTCATGATCAACCAACTGCTGAAAATGCATGTTCTAAATCTACAGCTCAAAAACAGAGTTCTCTGTTTTCTGAGGGGGAAAAGAACTGGACCTAGAGCTACTCTTTTGACATTAGATACATCAAGTGATTGTGTAGATTTTATGGAATTGGAGTATGCAACTTCTCGAGGCATGTCTATTGCAACTAACACTGAATATGAAGATGTTGATACTTTGGGTAATGTAGCTGCTACAGAAGTTAGGGCAGTGTTTGTAAATGATAAAAAACAACAAAAATGTGCAGATGCTCAGGCAAAAGATAGAGTTTGGACAGTTGTAAATCACTCACCTACCAAAACAAATTATCCAGGTGCTAAAAACCAGATTTTAGCACCAACGCACGCTAATATTTCTTACTCTTTTGATGTACTGGTTGAGGAGCATGAATATGGTATAAAAAAAATGACAAGAATGTGCAACGGGTCATGGAGGATACAAGATCAACAACTAGAAAAATTAAATCCACAAGTAATGAAATGCATCAACAAAATACAGCTCGACTACATGTCGCAAAAGAGCTCAATGCTGTTGCTAAATGCAATGATGAGCAAAAGGCAATAGCAGCTACACTATGTCGTGATGAGGTTGGAGCAATACAAAATGCAACCTCACCAGTGACTTTAAATTTTACACGCAAGACATGGGCAGAACAGGCAGAAGAGGACGAAGAAGGTGTGTTTGGTGTGTATGAAGAGCAATAACGTCAGACAATCACAGCAGTAGGCTTGAAGAGTTATTCAGGTGAGATTTTTTCAGACCATGACCGGGTACTTTTGGATTCTTTGGACAGTCCAAAACCTCATAAAGGTGCATTTTCAGCTAGCTCAAAAATAACTGCACAGGTGCTGAAATTTAGACATGAACTAGGTAGTGTACAATCAGGTAAGAAACTCACCAAAAAAGCTGAATTTAGAGCTTCTGCAACGAAGCATAAGGCCAAGAAAAGGCATGAACCATTATGGATGGTTGTACAAGAATTAGCTAATCAACAACTAGAGGCCAACTTATGCGTATCCATTTATGACGAAGGTGTGGAAGATGAATTACTTGCATATTATCGGGAAGAGGCGGTTAGAAGTGGAGAGTTATCTCCTATGCATAGAGGAAAAAAGAAGGTGAATGAAGGAGTAGCACTCATGCAACTCCCAATAAGAGCTGCAAAGCAAAAAGGGGTTTCCCCCACCACATCTAAAAGGTCCAATCGATCAGAGAAAAAATAAAGAATTTTGAAGATTTATTGAAGATAGTTAAAGAGGAATTTAAGGAACTTCAAAATGAAGAACTCACACATATGATGAATGAGGGGCAAGACTCTAATTTCTACATTGTTTTATTTTATCATTTTCAAAGTATCATCATAGAGTATGTTATAAACTCTATGATGATCGTAGAGTATTTAATTTTTTTTAGTTCGTACTTTCTTCATGCGTGCTAGTTGACGAAGTTTTTTTATGCCTCAATAGGAATTGTAAGGTAAGGTCCAACACAGTATGTGCTATATTCCTATGCCTTTTGTAAGATCCAAGCGGCTATGAGATTATATGCCCCCGTGAGACTTTTTGCCGGTAGCTACACCATAATCCTCTACTTGAGTCTGCCATCTTAAGGCAATGGAGGCGCAAATGAGCGATTATATAGCCAAGGCATGGATGCAACACTACTGCAGCTAGCCCCCTTACTTGTACTTTTCCTTTGTTGTTTCTTTTTTCTTTTATTATTAATAAAATAGCCACTAGGAATACCTAGTAGTATAATTTGCCAAAATTGTTTTTATTTCAAACACTGTTGATTTTTCAATCCCCGGCAACGACACCAAAATTTGACGAGCTTAAAACACAACACAAAATTATGCTCGTTAGTCGAATATAGTATAATATAATATTGTATCCACATGGATTGGAGTTAAACTGTAGTACCATAGTTTGTAGTTATATTGCTATCCAAGATGATCAACATTTGAGAATTATGTGATTAAAACTAATTTTAACTAAGAATCTAGAGCTAATTGACTATGACAATTGCAACAAAAGTAAGCAAGGAAGATATCAATGAGAGAAAATAGGGGTTGATTGGATAGGTGCAAGATAATTGTCTGGGATTTAACTCTAGTTAATTCACTTTTAATGTTCAAGTGAGTCTCTCGAATTCACTCAATTATTAGTTCAAACGTTTTGTAGAATCTCCTCTCTCGATTAAGTCTCAACCTCATAATCTGAACCAATTTAAGCTCGATAAAGATATGCAAGAGTTCGTAGTGGATTGGTCTTTAGTAGAACCTCTCTCAATTATCCTCGTAACTAGGTCTAAACAATAATCCAACTAGCCTCTTTCGATTACCAAGAAGAATTAATGAATTCAACCAACAAGATAATGCAAAGATATCACAAGTATGCCTCTCTCGATTACATGAACATGTGAATATAGATTCAATAATTAAAACACCGAAAGTGATTCAATGCAAAACAACTAGAATTAATATCTATAAACAAATATCAGTACACCAAATCCATCAATTCATACAGAGAACTACTCCATATATATGGAGTAATTCATCACAAATATAAAAACAAATATAAAACATTCTAAACTCTTGTCTTGAGTGAGGATGGAATGATGAATCCATTGTGCTTTCGCTTCTCTACCTTCTCTCTAGTCTCATTAGGTCTTAGATATGTCAAATGTCCATAAAATAATATTTTTACATGTATTTATACTAAGTAGGATTGGGCTCAGACGAAAATACCTTTTCCTGCGCGATCTGGGATAATAACTCTATAAATATTGCACAGGCGCATCGCATGGGGTGATACACCATGCGGGGCGGTTGTGGGAAACTTCCGAGTGCTTGTTCTGACAGGCTTTAGGAAAATTGGGCAGCCGCGGCGCGCCACGCGCCGCAGCTGTGGGACTTTCTCTGAGTACGGATTTTTCTTGCCTTTTAGCTATCCCGACGTGGTTCTCGACCACCGAATGCGATCTCGGCTTATTTCCTTGGGGTTTTACTCAGACTTCAAAGCTCCAAATCATTCAAATTTATTCCATAACATCTACATAGCTCGGAATCACTCTTACAAGGGATAAAACACATAATTAGTGCAAAATACTAGCATTAATGCTCAAGCTCAATTAAAGTGCAGTAAATTGGATTGTAATAAGCCACTAAAATACGAGATTATAGCCTACCATCAACTCCCTAGAAAATGCTCATGCACTTGTGACACCGGATTTTGAGGTATACTAGTTGATGCTTACGGTTCTTTATATTATCAGCGCCTTTCATTTTTCTTATAAACTATAAATTTTGTACATGCCCATGGATTTAAAAGTGTAAATTTCCTTATTTTTAAAACTTATGATTTTGAAGGTAATAAAGTGAGTAAATAAGTTGATTAACCTCTGTTGGCTTGCCTGACGGCAGCGTTGTAATGACCCGACCGATCGTTTTGAGCTATAGCGCATTCTTCGGCGATTTGGAGCCATGAGCAGCTTCACTTCAGGTATTTTGACCTGTACGCATGGTCGGAATTGAATTTCGGAAGTTCAGAGACGATTTGGAAAGAAAATTCTCATTTCGTGAGCTTTAAGTTGGAAGAATTGACCAAGGTTGGATTTTGAGTAAGCAACCTCAGAATCAAGATTTGAAGGTTCCAACAGGTTTGTATGATGATTTTGAATTTGGGCGTATGTCCGGACCGGGTTTTGGATGAACCGGGTGCGTTTCAGCGCCTATTGTGGAAGTTGGCATTTTGAAAGAATTTCAAAAATTTGGGTTGAAGTGCATTTCAATGTTATCGATGTCCGTTTTGGATTCCGAAACTGGGAATTGCTCCGTATGGAAATTTTGGTATTGGGAGCGCGTCTGGAAGTGGATTCAGAGGTCCGTAGGTCATTTTGGGGTCATTTGGCAAAAGTTAGAAATTTGAAGATGTTTGAGAAGTTTGACCCGAAGTGGACTTTTTGGTATCTGGGTCAGATTCTGATTTTAGAAGCTGGAGTAGGTCCGTAATGTGGAATGTGACTTGTGTGCAAAATTTGAGGTCAATCGGGCGTGATTTGATAGGTCTCGGCATCGAATGTAGAAGTTGAAAGTTCAAAAGATCATTTAATCTTGAATTGGGGTGCGATTTATGATTTTAGCATTGTTAGATGTGATTTGAAGGCTCGACTAAGTTCGTAATGTGTTTTGGGATATGTTGGTATATTTGGTTAAGGTTTTGGGGGCCTCGGGAGGATTTTGGTGGTTAACGGATTGAATTTGCAGTTGAAGAAAGAGCTGAAGCAGTTGGTGTCTGGTACAATCGCACCTGCGAGAAAGGGCCGCAGGTACGAGCCCGCATGTGCAGTGTTATGGTAGCAGAAGTGGTCCTAGACCACCTGGGAAAAAGGGTCGCAGATGCGGAGTTGTGGGCGCTGATGTGCATCCACAGGAGCGGTCAAGGCTCCGCAGAAGCGTGACCGCAGGAGCGGGTTTTTGTCCATAGAAGTGGACTTGACTGGGTTTGATTGAAAGTCGCACTTGCGATGGGGAATGTCCGCATGTGCGGAGCCGCAGAAGCGGCTAGTGGACCGCAGATGCGAAAGTCGTCTGGGCAGAAGGGTTCTTTTAAAAATCGGGATTTGGCTCATTTTCTCTCATGTTTTATCTGGTTGGGGCAATTTTGGAGAGCTTCAAGGGAGATTTTCATCAAGTATCGCAAGGTAAGTGATTTTCAATTATTATAAGTTAAATACATGGATTCTATGAGGATTTAAGTATGAAAATTAGTAGAAATTGTGGAGGTTTTGGTAGAAAACCTAGAAATTGTACTTTTGGATTTTGACCACGAAATTGGACGTGGTACTTGGAATAAATTATATATTTGAGTTTGTGGTGATATGGGTAAGGTTTATCTTCAACCATTTTCGAAATCCGAGCCCGAGGGTGATTTTATCGACTTTTCAAGCGGAGTTAAGAATTGTTATAAATTGGATTATAATAAGTATTAGAGTGTGTATTTATGGATTTGCACGTTTATTGACTAGTTTGGAAGTGTTGGGCATCAGTTTGAGTTATTGGAAGGGCTTGGGAGCCGGTGATGGAATTTCAGAGTGAGGTAAGTCTCTTTGCTAACCATGTAAAAGGGAATTTACCCCATAGGTGAACTAATTAATATGTGTTGTTATTTGTGGGGGCTACGTAGGCACGAAGTGACGAGAGTCCGTACGTAGCTACTATTCTTGTTTCTATCTGGGTAGTTTTAGGCTTACACCATGCTTTGTGGACACCGTTATTTGATTATATTTGTTAATTTTATCAAATGGAACTAAGTCAAGGATTTTAAGGATTTAAAAGCTTCAAGTTGAATTGTCTTTATTTTCAAAAGAATCAAGAAAGAGTTATGATTTATTGATAATTTATATTTGACCGCGTCGCAAGTATGATCCGCGAGCGGGGTATTTCTTTCTAATACTCTCATGGGAGCGGGTTGTTCGCCTCGGTAGGTTAATAGATACATCAATGGTTCATGCCGTTCGACCCTCGGCAGTGCACAGTTTACATTTATGTTGGATCGGGCCGAACGTCCTCAGTGGAATTTTGTGCTTGATAATAGAACTGGAAGTCCCTTTTTTTTAATTAGTATAAATTCTTTATTTGAAAGATCATTTGTTTTAAATGAAGGAAGTGATTTGGGTTCTTAAATATGGTGATGAATTGTTTAGTTATTTCTTATTTTGAGTTTTATTGTTATATATATCTTGCTTAATTAGAATTTCATATATCATATTGTTGTCCCTTAGTAAGTGTCGGAGTCGACCCCTTGTCACTACTTCTTCGAGGTTAGGCGGGATACTTACTAGGTACGCGTTGATATACGTACTCATGCTACATTTGTTGCATGTTTTTGTGCAGGTGCATATATGTCTAGTGGCTTTGTGGGCACAGAGGCGCGGTTATTGCGGCGACTTAAGTGAGCTGCATTCCACGTTACGAGTCCGCAGCCAGCAGAGTCTTCTTCAGAGTATTTATATTTTTCTGTCCAATTTGTATTTCGGACAGATGTTGTACACCGAGTTTTGGGCGATTATGGGTTGCACTGTATTGGAATATTTAAAGATATTATTATTTTTTTTGTAAACTTCATCTTTTACTATTTAATTAAAGGAAATATGATTTCAGAAATATTTAAAAAATGAGAACCAAGTCAAGTATTTATTTTTGGCTTGCCTGACAGTGGTGTCCGGCGCCATCACGACCTTTAATGGATTTTGGGACGTGACAACATGGTATCAGAGCACTAGGTTAACTTAGGTCTCACGATTTATGAGCGAGTCTAGTAGAAGCTTGCGGATCGGTGCAGAGACGTCTGTACTTATGTTCAAGAGGCTACATGACTATTAGGAGCACTTCCCTTCTTGATTCCTCATTGTGCGATTCGATTCCTTTGAGGCTTATGCCTTCATTCCCTTCCTATTCAGTTTTATGCGGCGTGAATCGCTTGTTATAAATTAGGAATCGAGGAATTTTAATGGTACTACAGTTGTAGTGTAGGATGTTTCTTCATGCGTAATTGATTGGGATATTGTCGTCGCCTCGCGGAAGGCTGTTCTGCCATTGTAGCTCAGTGTCAGCATTACCTAAGGTTTTACAATTTGGCATTGATTGTTATGATGATTCGTGCGTTGCTATCGCACCGTGTTTGTGTAATGGTAGGATGCTTGTCTATGCGTCGAAGCAGTGAATGACTTGGAAAGGAGGTTTACTCAGTGCATGATTTAGAGATCCAGTATTGTATTTCCGGCGAAGGAATGGCAATCGGATTATGAATGTTCATGTTTGGATTGATGGAGTAACGAGACATGGTATTTCAAGCATGCTACAATTTTCATCTGTGATGTGGTGTCGTCGCCCTGGATTTAATGTGTTAAGTTCGCTGGTGTGAAACAGTGCCGGGGAAGCAGCTGTCAGAGATGACAGTATTCGGTGGTTCAGGACTTAATCGGTGGTCCAGGTGTTGAGGGCTCAAGGAAGTTGATCTTCGGAAAGGTTTAAAGTTGGTAGTGATCTATTGGTTCAAGTGCTACAGAGATAGATATTGAGTTAAGACAACAACTGGGCAGCGAAGGATGAGGAAGGACATGTGGGGGGTGTCTTGCGGTAGTTAAATTTCTAGAAGGCTAAGTGTGAGAAACAGAAGTCGGGTAGTTGCTTAAAGGAGAGGGTTTGACCAAAGTGGGAGAGTGACAGAGTATCATATGGGTTCTCTGGTAGGATGACTATACGCCTTGGGAAAAGTTTAGAGTGATTTAGAACTCATGGTGGACAGTGACTAAGTCTACGAACTTAATTTGGAATATTGGCTGCTATACGGAGAATGGTTGGATACGACGGAAAAGAGTTGCATGATATGAAGAAGGATACAACATGACTTTGGATTGGAATGTATCGTCGCATATTTAGTTAATTTCAATGGGGAGTGAACGGGCTTGTATGGATTGTGAATGAGCATGGGCCCAAGATGGTTTAAGGATTTCATAGTAATTGTACTCGGTGCAGCGTTGTTGGAAGATGTCGGCATGGAATTTTCACAGGTGGGATATTTCTGGTGAGCAGGTTAACTGTTGCGTGGTGTTGATGAAACTTCTACGAAGAATTTTACTGGCTATCCGGTAAGAGGTCGAATATGTAAATGTAGCTAGTGATTCAAGGCGTTCATGAAATGGTTAACAGGAAGATTTCGAGGAATTTGGCGGGTCGATTGTGCAAGGTCATGTCAGTAAGGAAGAAGGAGTCTTGGTAGGTTCCAGAGTTATGTAATGGTAGCTTCCAGCTAAGTGGGAGAGCCCCACCGTCTATAATGGGATTGCATGGTTATCTACTTGTGAGGTTTCTGGTTATCGGCATGTTGGTGGGTTATTACGACTAAAGAAAGAGAACTTCAGTGGTGATTTGAGCCAAGGATTTGAGGAATGTATGCTTCAATTGGTCTTATCGATTCATGTTCAGGCTTTGGGAAGACTCGGAGTTTATGCTTCGTGTAGGGGGAGTTACAAGGAACGTGATTCAACCGAGTGATTCTTTGAGAGGGTATTCATGTGCCAACAGGGCCTTGGAGTTTGATCATAATTGGGAACAAGTCAGATTTGACGACTCTCAACAATGGTTCTAGTGGATTCAAAGTGCGATGTGTAAGGATTTTGAGCCAGTAGGATGGTTAAGTATTGAGCTTTTGCAGCGGATTATGAAAAGTGGCTTGGAGTTTTCTACGTTATCTTCGGTCTGCGGTGTGGCATTAGAGGAATGGGAGAAAATAACTTCGGATTCATAGAGGGATTTTCAGAATGGGTGTACCAGTTGAAGACTCGAAAATGCGCATAAGGAGGGCATGAGATGGTTTGTGGGTTTTGGAGATAATATGGTATCGTGAAATGGGGTCAGTCGGTATGGGTGCGTATTCAGTTCGTTAAATTGATAAAGGAGTTATTGTTATTTCTAAGGAAGATCCAAATTAAATTAGAAGAAGTCGGATTCGGTTAGCAATGGTTGAATTGGCATGATGGTGGCAATGATCAGTTCCTTAAGCGTGTTAAGTATACCTGTGGTTTGTGGAGGTACGTGCGAGGTTTGATGGCCGCCGTAATTGATCTTATTTGGAGGCATGCGAGTATTATGTCTTGTTATGTGTAGATGGAGCCCGAAGAAATTATGGTAGTTTAAACCAGCACTCGAGGTTTGTATTTTCTGCGGTTATGAGAATTCAGTGACGTGGGGCAATGGTTCTCCTGAAATGAGTTAAGTGACAAGTTTCTATATGATGAAGTGTGTACCCTATTGGTGGTTCGGGAGTTATGATGAAGTTTCGGTACACTTGCATATTGGTATGTTAGTTGTAGTGAGCGGCATGGGAATTGGAAGTTGAGGATCAAGGTTGCAGTTGATGTCGACAAGAATGTCACGAGCTCGGATGAGCGAGAAAGGATTCTGATGTTTAGAGTAAGCTAGTGTTGTCTTTAGCGTCACCTGAGATCGGTGTCCTATGTAGGAGGCTTTGCGTACTAATTGCGGATTCTTTATTTGCATTACAACATTAAAGTGACTGGTTGTAGGGAGGTGCAGACTTGTTACCTGGTGCGGAAGGTCGTGGGAGTGCATCCCATGGGAAGATGGTGTAAGTGTGACATGTAGTCACCTGATTGATTAAAGATTTAAAACAAAGTATGAACATTGTGGTACTATCGCTAATGTGAGAATTTATGCCTGAAGGGCGCTTGGTTCATTTGATTATGAGTTGTGGAAGTTTGTTCCGGATCCGACGGTTGTTCTTGTGTGCCATGGTAGAAAGGGCTATTGTGGATCCTTGAAAGGTTATTAGCCCAGTGCGGTACGATCAGAATCTGCTTGAGGTCTGTGGATGGATCTAAATGTGAATGTGGGCTCTATATCAAGCTGGATGTGTTCATTTCAGCATAGCGTTATGTTCGGGGGTTCTTCGGACCTTAGACGTTATTTCTGTTGTCGGCCCTTCCGTGTAGTCTCTATTGTGCCATGTGGGTTGTGAGGCTGTTTGATTATTCGCACTCGTACTTAGATCCTGTATAGGTTGTGGTATTATATGAGCATGATGGCTCTCAAGATGCAGGTCATTTATCGCACCTTAGTCGTGCTTGAGTGTTGTAGCTTATGGCGCTACCCGTGTCCTCAGGATTTATATAATGCACTTAGCGTGCTTGTGGTTGATATTCGAGCATTTCGTGAGTATGAGCATTACGGCTCGAGGTATATTTTCCTTAGATTATTATGTGTGGACCGGGTGGCACGCCGCCGCGGGTATGTTTTTTGGATCGGGTGGCACGCCGCCACGGGTATCATGTGTGGATCGGATTTCACGCCGCAACAGTGTGATGTTGAGTATAGTTCCCTATACCTATTCTTGTGTGTTTTGCTTCTCAGTTCCTGAGGAAGGTTCATAACACCTTTTCGGTTGTTTAATTAGTTACGTGGGTTGAGTAGTTCTTTCCAGATTTCGTTTCCTTATGTACCACATTCGAGTTTATGGATTGTTGGCACATGGTGGTATCATATGAGACCTTTGGTAGTGTTTGTAGTGGCTTATTACCGGAATGACTTGTTCTGGGTCAGTGCGATCAGATTTATATAAACATATTAAAGAATAAATATTGTTATTTAGTCCAGAATGAGGTGATGGTTCTTGCCGGGAGGAGAGACCCCACAATTTGTAATTCGGCAGGTGGCTATGAGTTCTACACATCTTCTCTGTCGTGGCATTTCAAGAATTGGAACAAGACTTATATGTGTCATGAGGTGTGTTGTAAGCTTCAGATTCGTGGGATTTCGGCTATTGTTGTTAGAGGATGTTATTATTGTCATGTGAATGATGCGGTGCATGGTGTGAATTTAGTGAGAGTATACAATCACGTATTGGTACATCGTGTAGTGATTGATACAGTTTTCGTATGTTGGAAACAGGCCTGGTGGAGAATTCTGGATGTTAGAATTTGACTCTAAGACTTACTTGACTAAATAAAGAGAAAGATCTTCAGATTGGCTGAAGCTAATGTGCTCAGCTGGGTTGTGGTAGCACGGGTAGGTGCACGAGGTGTTAAATAGTGATTTCAGACAACTCTAACCAGTCCTTAGCACGTTCGAGGACGAACATATATTTAAGTGGGAAAGAATGTGACGATCCGACTGGTTGTTTTGAGCTCTAGCACAATCATTCGGTGGTTTGGGGCCATGAGCAGCTTCACTTCAGGTATTATGACTTGTATGCGTGGTCGGAATTGAATTTCAGAAGTTCAGAGAAGATTTGGAAAGAAAATTCTCATTTCAGGAGCTTTAAGTTGGAAGAATTAACCAAGGTTGGATTTTGAGTAAGTGACCCCAGAATCGGGATTTGAAAGTGCCAACAGGTTTGTATAATGATTTCTGACTTGAGCATATGTACGGACCGGGTTTTGGATCACACGGGTGCGTTTCAGCGCATATTGTGGAAGTTGGCATTTTGAAAGAATTTCATAAATTTGGGTTGAAGTGCATTTCAATGTTATGGATGTCTGTTTGGGATTCCGAGACTAGGAATTGCTCCGTATGGCGATTCTGGTATTGGTGCGTATTCGGAAGTGGATTTGGAGGTCCGTAGGTCATTTTGGGGTCATTTGGCAAAAGTTAGAAATTTGAAGGTTTTTGAGAAGTTTGACCGGAAGTGGAATTTTTGGTATTGGGGTCGGATTTCGATTCCGGAAGTTGGAGTAGGTCCGTAGTGTCGAATGTGACTTGTATGCAAAATTTGAGGTCAATCGGACGTGATTTGATAGGTCTCGGCATCGAATGTAGAAGTTGGAAGTTCAAAAGATCATTTAATCTTGAATTGGGGTGCGATTAATTATTTTAGCATTGTTTGATGTAATTTGAAGGCTCGACTAAGTTCGTAATGTATTTTGGGACATGTTGGTATATTTGGTTATGGTTCCGGAGGCCTCGGGTGGATTCCTGGTGGTTAACTAATCGAATTTGGAGTTGAAGAAAGAGTTGAAGCAGGTGGTGCCTGGTACAATTACACCTGCGAGAAAGGGCCGCAGCTGCGAGCCCGCAGGTGCGGCATTATGGTCACAGAAGTGGTCCTGGACCACCTGGGAAAAAGGGCCGCAGATACGGAGTTGGGGGCGCTGATGCGCATCCGCAGGAGCGGTCAAGGCTCCGCAGAAGCGTGACCGCATGAGCGGGTTTTTGTCCGCAGAAGCGGACTTGGCTGGGCTTGATGGAAAGTCGCACCTGCGATGGGGAATGTCCGCAGGGGCGGAGCCGCAGAAGCGGCTAGTGGACCGCAAATGCGAAAGTTGTCTGGGCAGAAGGGTTCTTTTAAAAATCGGGATTTGGCTCATTTTCTCTCATTTTTCATCTGGTTGGGGCGATTTTGAAGAGCTTCAAGGGGAGAGTTTCATCAAGCATCGCAAGATAAGTGATTCCCATTTATTATAAGTTAAATACATGGATTCTATGAGGATTTAAGCATGAAAATTGGTAGAAAACCTAGAAATTTTATTTTTTGGATTTTGACTATGAAATTAGACATGGAACTTGAAATAAATTATATATTTGAGTTTGTGCTGATATGGGTAAGGTTTATCTTCTAAAATTTTCGGAATCCGGGCCCGTGGGTGATTTTATCGACTTTTTAAGCTGAGTTAAAAATTGTTATAAATTGGATTATAATAAGTATTAAAATGTGTATTTATGGATTTGCACGTTTATTGATTAGTTTTGGAGCGTTGGGCATCGGTTTGAGTTATTGGAAAGGCTTGGGAGCCGGTGATGGAACTTCAGAGCAAGGTAAGTCTCTTTTCTAACCTTGTAAGAGGGAATTTACCCCATAGGCGAACTTAATTAATATGTGTTATTATTTGTGGGGGCTACGTAGGTACGAAGTGACGAGAGTCCGTATGTAGCTACTATTCCTGTTTATGTCCGGGTAGTTTTAGGCTTACACCATGCTTTGTGGACACCGCTATTTGATTATATTTGTTAATTGTATCAAATGGAACTAAGTCAAGGATTTTAAGGATTTAAAAGCTTCAAGTTGAATTGACTTTATTTTGAAAAAAATCAAGAAAGATTTATGATTTATTGATAATTTATATTTGACCGCGTCGCAAGTATGATCCGCGAGCGGGGTATTGCTTTCTACTACTCACATGGGAGTGGACCGTTCGCCTCAGCAGGTTAATAGATGCATCTATATAGTTCATGTTGTTCGACCCTCAGTAGTGCATAATTTACATATATGTTGGATCGGGCCGAACGTCCTCGGTGGAATTTTGTGCGTGATAATTGTGAACAACTAATGTTTTACTACACCCAAATTATATACTATTTTGGTGTAAATATTTTCTTTAGGTCTAATCTTAATATATATATATATATATATATATATATATATATATACTTATAAAAAATATTTTATTTCTATTTGTAAAGAGAAAATGAAAATTTACAAAAACAATATATGATTTCTTTTAATTAGAATTTTAATAAGTAAGTTATAGAATCTTTCTTACTATTTCTTAAAGTATATGTAAATAGTTTATTTCTAGAGCTAGTTAATTAATATTTTTTGTCTTAATATTTATTTGAATTCTATTAATAAAAGAATATAAACAAAAAAAAGGAAGAAGAAGAAGCAGCAACTACTCACGTGATATTTTAAAAGCGTTTGTAACAAATTTAACTTCAAAAGTTTTGTAACTCATCCATGACTCCTCCTTCACTTCCTTTCCCATTTTCACTCACGTCTCTCACGTCTCTCACGTCCCAACCCCATATCCCTATTTCCGTCACACACACACATGACCCCCCACCTTCCCACTCTTCTTCTCCATCAACACACAGACTATTACACGTTCTCTATATAAGGCATACATTTAGATTAGTAGAGAGGAGGAAACAAAAGGAAAAAACTTAACTGCTATATAAAAGAAAAGAGCGAGAGAAAAAAGAAGGGGGATCAAGTTTTGTTTTGCTTGGACAAAGAAAGAACTGCATCCTTTCATTTAAAAGGTTTTCGAAGGAGAAAGCATGGAGTTTAAATAGAATTTTAAATTTTAGTCGACGTTCGATTTATCGTTCGAGTTCCGTTTTCGCTCTAAGATTTTGGTCACGACCCAATTTCACTTATAGGTCCTGATGACGCCTAACACTATAGCTAGGCAAGCCAACAAATAAATTAAACATATATCAATTATTTTCAGAATAAATTTCTAAGAAATTTTATTATTTTACTAGAAATATTAAGAAATTAGAAAAGATACCGATTAACTTAAATTCAAGAAAATAATACAATTCCAAATTCTACCAATATGTGTGCCAAGACCTGGTGATACAAGTGTATGAGCATCTAGTAGATTATACAAAACTCCAAATACTGTCTGAAATAATAATAACAGAATAAAAATGCAAGAAGAGGCACTGGTAGCTGCAGAACGGCTCAGAAAGGCAGCTCGCCACTATGCCTCTGGATAACGTGGATGTGCGATGATAGGTACTCCACTAGTACCTGCACAAAAAGTGCAGCAAGTGTAGCATGAGTACGTAAACAACGTGTATTCGGTAAGTATCAAGCCTAATCTCGAAGTGCTAGAGACGAGATGTCCGACTTTGATACTCACTAAGTGTCAATAATAATAAATAAAATAAAAATAGCAATAGCTAGACCAACATGATTTATAAAATCTACAATGATTTTCTTTAACTAGAAGAAATAATTAAATTACTTCAAATGCAACAATTCTCAACATATTAATTAAATTCCTTCAATTCCAATAAATTTCTAATTTATCAATTAGCCTCATTCACAAGAATAACAATAATTCCTTAAAAAACAAAGATAATTAAATCTTTAAATTTCAAAGATTTTCAATTTATCAATTAACTTCACAAGATGCAATAAACTATCAAAGTATCGTGTAATTATTATTATTAGGCACGATTTCTGTCGAGGTCGTATGGCCCGATCCAGAGTGTCGTGTACACTACTGAGGGACGTGCAGCACGATCTATAGATGCATCTATCCTGCCGAGGCGTTCGGCCCGCTCCATAAGAAAGGAGGACATTTTCTTATGTACCTCCGGAAGGAGAGTATATTTATTATAAGATAAATTCGGGTGGAAGAACAATTTCTCTTAATAATTAATTAATTTAAACAGAAAATCAAGCATATGAGATTTCCATCCTTTAATATTTTTATCTAAAATTTTATAATATATATATATATATATATATCAAATAATTTTAATTAAACAAAGAATACAATTTACACAAGTAATTCATGTTTTGAGTCCTAAACTATCCGGACTTCAACATTAATACTAGCTACATACGGACTCTCGTCACCTCGTGCATACGTAGCCCCCACAATTAGCAACAATTATTACTTTAATTACATATGGGGTAATGTTTCCCTCACAAGATTAGACAAGAGACTTATCTCAATTTGCTCGAATTTAATCTAGTAGAAGGCCTTTTCCTCAATTATCCAACTCTGAATGGCTCGAATCTAGCCAAAATAAATTCGATTCAATCACTAAAAATTATAGGAATCAATTTAATAAGAAAATACTACATTTTTCAATAAAATCCGAAATTAACTCAAAAATTGTTCGTGGAACCCTGTCTCGGAATCTGGCGAAAGTTACGAAATCTGATAACCCATTCAATTACCAATCCATCCATACCAGTTTCACTCAAATCCGACTCCGAATCGATACCGAAATCTCTAAAATTCGTTTCTATGAGATTTCTAAAAATTGCCCAAATTTCTATCTCAAAACACTAATTAAATGGTGAAAACAATGATATATTCGTGTATATTGACCAAATCCGAGTTAATATCACTTACCCCAATGTCTTTTCCTTGAAAATCTATAAAACAAATTGCCTCTGCTCAAGCTCCAATTTATTAAAAATGGCGAATGGGACGAATGCCCTCTTTTATAATTCTGCCTAGGCAACCCTCGATCATGACCTCGATCCTCGGCCTCGATCGTGGTTCGATCATGGCCCTCGATCTTGGGTCTTTGATCATGACCTCGATCCTCAGGCTCGATCATGGCCTCGATCCTCGGTCTCAATCATGGCCTCGATCCTCGGTCTCGATCGTGGCTTCGATCATGGCTCTCGAGCCTTTGTTCGATCATGGCTCTCGAGCACGGGCCTTCGATTATGACCCTCGAGCCCTACCTTCGATCATGACCCTCGATCATGGACTTGATCTTGGGTCTCGATCCTGGGCCTCGATCTTGAGTCTTGATCCTGGGCCTCGATCTTAAGCCTCGATCTTGGGCTCGATCACAACCCAGAATTTCGAACAGAAAGGAAAAATTGCAGCAGCTGTTTTAAGTCCAACTTTTGATTTGTTAACCATCTGAAACTTACCTGAGGCCCTCAGAACCTCAACAAAATATACCAACAAGTCCTAAAACATCATACAAACTTATTTGAAACATCAAATCACATAAAATGACGCTAAACCACGAGTTATGCTCCAATTCAAGCTTAATGAAACTTAAAATTTCCAACTTCTACATTCGATGTCGAAATCTATCAAATCAAGTCGGATTGGCCTCACATTTTGCACATAAATGATAAATGACATAACAGAGCTATGAAAATTTTCAGAACTGGATTCCGATTCCGATATCAAAAAGACAACTCCCCGGTCAAACTTCCAAACTTAAATTCCTATTTTACCTATTTCAAGCCTAATTTAACTACGGACTTCCAAATAAACTTTTGAACACGCTCCTAAGTCCAATATCACCATACGGAGCTATTGGTATTTTCAAAATTCTATTTCGGGGTCGTTTTCTCAAAATGTTGACCTTAGTCAAACTTGGCCTTTTAAAGCCAACTTAAGGAACCAAGTGTTCCGATTTCAACCCAAACACTTCCAAATCCCGAACCAACNTCCGGACTTCAACATTAATACTAGCTACATACGGACTCTCGTCACCTCGTGCATACGTAGCCCCCACAATTAGCAACAATTATTACTTTAATTACATATGGGGTAATGTTTCCCTCACAAGATTAGACAAGAGACTTATCTCAATTTGCTCGAATTTAATCTAGTAGAAGGCCTTTTCCTCAATTATCCAACTCTGAATGGCTCGAATCTAGCCAAAATAAATTCGATTCAATCACTAAAAATTATAGGAATCAATTTAATAAGAAAATACTACATTTTTCAATAAAATCCGAAATTAACTCAAAAATTGTTCGTGGAACCCTGTCTCGGAATCTGGCGAAAGTTACGAAATCTGATAACCCATTCAATTACCAATCCATCCATACCAGTTTCACTCAAATCCGACTCCGAATCGATACCGAAATCTCTAAAATTCGTTTCTATGAGATTTCTAAAAATTGCCCAAATTTCTATCTCAAAACACTAATTAAATGGTGAAAACAATGATATATTCGTGTATATTGACCAAATCCGAGTTAATATCACTTACCCCAATGTCTTTTCCTTGAAAATCTATAAAACAAATCGCCTCTGCTCAAGCTCCAATTTATTAAAAATGGCGAATGGGACGAATGCCCTCTTTTATAATTCTGCCTAGGCAACCCTCGATCATGACCTCGATCCTCGGCCTCGATCGTGGTTCGATTGTGGTTCGATGATGTCCTCGATCATGGCCTCGATCGTGGCTTCGATCATTGCCTCGATCATGGCCTCGATCATTGGTCTCGACCGTGGCTTCGATCATGGCCTCGATCGTGGGTCTCTCTCTTGGGCTCGATCTTGGCCTAGAATTTTCAGCATAAAGGAAAAATTGCAGCACCTGTTTTAAGTCTAACTTTTGATCCGTTAATTATCCGAAACTCACTCGAGGCCCTCGGGACCTCAACCAAATATACCAACAAGTCCTAAAATATCATACGAACTTATTTTAAACCTCAAATCACATAAAACGACGCTAAAACCACGAATTATGCTCCAATTCAAGCTTAATGAAACTTAAAATTTNTCCATCCATACCAGTTTCACTCAAATCCGACTCCGAATCGATACCGAAATCTCTAAAATTCGTTTCTATGAGATTTCTAAAAATTGCCCAAATTTCTATCTCAAAACACTAATTAAATGGTGAAAACAATGATATATTCGTGTATATTGACCAAATCCGAGTTAATATCACTTACCCCAATGTCTTTTCCTTGAAAATCTATAAAACAAATTGCCTCTGCTCAAGCTCCAATTTATTAAAAATGGCGAATGGGACGAATGCCCTCTTTTATAATTCTGCCTAGGCAACCCTCGATCATGACCTCGATCCTCGGCCTCGATCGTGGTTCGATCATGGCCCTCGATCTTGGGTCTTTGATCATGACCTCGATCCTCAGGCTCGATCATGGCCTCGATCCTCGGTCTCAATCATGGCCTCGATCCTCGGTCTCGATCGTGGCTTCGATCATGGCTCTCGAGCCTTTGTTCGATCATGGCTCTCGAGCACGGGCCTTCGATTATGACCCTCGAGCCCTACCTTCGATCATGACCCTCGATCATGGACTTGATCTTGGGTCTCGATCCTGGGCCTCGATCTTGAGTCTTGATCCTGGGCCTCGATCTTAAGCCTCGATCTTGGGCTCGATCACAACCCAGAATTTCGAACAGAAAGGAAAAATTGCAGCAGCTGTTTTAAGTCCAACTTTTGATTTGTTAACCATCTGAAACTTACCTGAGGCCCTCAGAACCTCAACAAAATATACCAACAAGTCCTAAAACATCATACAAACTTATTTGAAACATCAAATCACATAAAATGACGCTAAACCACGAGTTATGCTCCAATTCAAGCTTAATGAAACTTAAAATTTCCAACTTCTACATTCGATGTCGAAATCTATCAAATCAAGTCGGATTGGCCTCACATTTTGCACATAAATGATAAATGACATAACAGAGCTATGAAAATTTTCAGAACTGGATTCCGATTCCGATATCAAAAAGACAACTCCCCGGTCAAACTTCCAAACTTAAATTCCTATTTTACCTATTTCAAGCCTAATTTAACTACGGACTTCCAAATAAACTTTTGAACACGCTCCTAAGTCCAATATCACCATACGGAGCTATTGGTATTTTCAAAATTCTATTTCGGGGTCGTTTTCTCAAAATGTTGACCTTAGTCAAACTTGGCCTTTTAAAGCCAACTTAAGGAACCAAGTGTTCCGATTTCAACCCAAACACTTCCAAATCCCGAACCAACATCCCCGCAAGTCATAAATCATTAAAAGCACATACGGAAAGTTTATTTTAGGGAACGGGGTTCTAAAAGTCAAAATGACCGGTTGGGTCATTACATTCTCTACCTCTTAAATAAACGTTCGTCCTCAAACGAGTTTAGAATTGTACCGAGTGCTGAATAAGTGTGGATATCTGCTCCACATGTTTTCCTCGGCCTCCCAAGTCGCTTCCTTGACTGGTTGGCCCATCCACTGGACTTTTACTGTAGAAATCCTCTTGGACCTCAACTGGCGAACCTGTTTATCAAAAATGGCAACTGGTTCTTCTTCATAGCCCAAACTATTATCCAGTTGAACTGTGCTGAACTCTAGCACATGTGATAGGTCGGCATGATACCTCCGGAGCATAGATACATGGAAAACCGGATGAACTCCTTATAGACTGGGAGGCAATGCAAGCTCATAAACAACCTCCCCAACTCATCTCAACACCTCAAATGGGCCTATAAACCTTAGGCTCAATTTCCCTTTTTTCCTAAATCTCATGACTTCCTTAATCGGCGAAACTTTCAAGAGAAATTTTTCACCCATCATAAATGATAAATCATGCGCTTTGTGATCTGCGTAACTCTTCTGTCTGGACTGCGCTGTACGAAGTTGCTCCTGAATGAACTTTACCTTTTCCAAGGCATCCTTCACCAAATCAGTACCATATAACTTAGCCTCACCAGGCTCAAACCATCCGATGGGCGAACGACATCGCCAACCATATAAAGCCTCAAATGAAGCCATCTCGATGTTGGATTGGTACCTGTTGTTATAAGCAAACTCGGCCAAAGGCATGAAATGATCTCACTGACCTCCAAAGTCAATCACACATGCCCTGAGCATATCCTCCAAAATCTGAATTGTCTTCTCTGACTGACCGTCAGTCTACGGATGAAAGGCTGTGTTGAGCTCTACACTAGTCCCCAATTCACTCTGTACTGCTCTCTAGAAATGTGAATTCTCATATGATGGAAAATGGCACACCGTGCAACCGAACTATCTCCTGAATATAAATCTGGGCCAACCTCTCTGAAGTATACGTAGTCACAATAGGAATAAAATGTGCCGACTTGGTCAACCTATCAACAATGACCCAAACTGCATCAAACTTCCGCAAGGTCCGCGGCAACCCAACTACAAAGTCCATAGTGATGCGTTCCCATTTCCACTCTGGTATAGTCATCTGCTGAAGTAAGCCACCTGGCCTCTGGTGCTCATATTTAACTTGCTGGTAATTTAGACACCTAGATACATACTCAACTATGTCCTTTTGCATTCGTCGCCACTAATAATGCTGCCTTAGGTCACAATACATCTTCGTAGCACCTAGATGAATAGAATACCGAGAACTGTGTGCTTCCCTCTAGGATTTCTTTCCTCAGTCCATCCATATTAGGAACACATAGACGATGCTGGAGTCGCAAAACACCATCTGCTCCAATAGTAACTTCCTTGGCACCACCCCTTAGTACCGTTTCTAAAAGAACCATTAAGGGTGGATCATCATACTGGCAAGCCTTGATCTGCTCAAATAGTAAAGACTAAGCTACAATACATAAAAGAACTCGACTGGGCTCTAAAATATCCAGTCGCACAAGTCTGTTGGCCAAGGACTAAATATCCAAAGCTAATGGCCTCTCCTCTGCTGAAATGAAACCCAAACTACCCATACTCTCCGCCTTTCTACTCAAGGCGTCTGCAACCACATTTGCTTTGCCCGGATGATATAGGATAGTAATATCATAATCTTTTAGTAACTCTAGCCATCTGTGCTGCCTCAAATTTAGGTCCCTCTACTTGAACAAATGCTGCAAACTGCAATGATAAGTGTAAACTTCACAAGACACCCCATAAATATAATGCCTTCAAATCTTAAGAGCGTGAACAATCGCGCCTAACTCCAAATCATGTACTAGATAATTCTTCTCGTGGGGCTTCAGCCGACGTAAGGCATATGCAATAACTCGCCCTTCCTGCATCAATACACAACCAAGCCAACGCACAAAGCATCACAATACACTGTATACATCCCCTAACCGGAAGGCAATACTAACACTGTTGCTGTAGTAAATGCTGTCTTGAGCTTCAGAAAGCTCATCACAGAATCATCGGACCACCGGAAAGGAGCACCCTTCTGGGTTAATTTGGTCAAAGGTGCTGCAATAGATGAAAAACCCTCCACGAACCGATGATAATAACCTGCTAAACCTAGAAAACTCATGATCTCAGTCGCCGAAGTGGGACGATGCCAATTCTAAACTGCCTCAATCTTTTTGAGATCAACCTTAATGCCCTCTCCCGATACAATATGCCCCCAAAATGCTTCAGACTCTAGCCAAAACTTACATTTAGAGAACTTAGCATATAGCTTTTATTCCCTCAACGTCTAAAGAACTACTCTCATATGCTGCTCATGCTCCTCCTTACTGCACGAGTAGATCCAAATGTCATCAATGAAGACAATGACTAAGCAATCAATATATTTCCTGAATACCTTATTCATCAGATCCATAAACGCTGCCGGGGCGTTAGTTAAACTGAAGGACATCACCAAAAACTCACAATGACCATATCTAGTCTGAAAGAAAATCCGAATCCTGAATCTTCAACTGATGGTACCCCGACCTCAAGTCGATCTTAGAGAACACCCTAGAACCCTATAACTGGTCAAATAGATCATCAATACGCGGCAACGGATACTTGTTCTTAATAGTGACTTTGTTCAATTAGCGATAATCAATACACATCCGCATTGTACCATCCTTCTTCTTCACAAATAACACTGGTGCACCCCAAGGCAATACACTCGGTCTGACGAAACCTTTGGCTTGTAACTCTTCAAGTTGTTCTTTCAATTCTTTTAGAGCCATGCGATACGGTGGGATAGATATAGGCTGGGTATCTAGAGCCAAGTCAATACAGAAATCAATATCACGATTAGGTGGCATACCTGGAAAATCTGAAGGAAATACATCGGAGAACTCCCGAACTACAGGCACTGAATCAATAGCCGGAGTTTCTGCAGTAGTTTCCCGAACATAGGCTAGATAAGCCAAACAACCTTCTCAACCATGTGTTGAGCCATTATAAAAGAAATAACTCGATTAAATAAACTAACAGACGAACCCTTCCACTTCAGCTTAGGCAATGCTGGAATAGCCAAGGTAACAGTCTTGGCATGACAATCTAGAATAGCATGATATGGAGATAACCAGTCCATGCCCAAAATAATTTCAAAGTCAGTCATCTCAAGCAGTAGAAGATTTGCTCTAGTTTCATAACCACAGAATGTAATAATACAGGACCAGTAGACCCGGTTCACAATAACAGAGTCGCCCACATGAGTGGACACATAAACAAGAGTAACTCAAGGACTCACGAGAAACACCCAAGAATGGAGCAAATATAGATGACACATATGAATACGTAGATCCTAGATCAAATAATACTGAGGCATCTTTACCGTAAACAGAAATAATACCTGTAATCACGGCATCTGAGGCTTCTGCATCTGGTCTGGCCAGAAAATCATAGAACCGAGCTGGAGCGCCAACTAGCTGGCCTCCGCCTGACTGACCTCCACCTCTAGTACGGCCCCTACCCACCTGTCCTCCATCTCTTGGTGGTCGGACAACTGGTGGAGCAACTGGTCCAGTAATCATAGGCTGCTGACCCTGTTGCACTAGTTTACCCCGAAGCCTGGGGCAAAATCTCCGTATGTGACTGGGATCCTCGTACTCATAACAACTCTTTGGTGTGATGGCCTGCTAACTAAGTGTCTAGCCTTGGGGACCTGATTACCTATAGGGAGGACCCTGAATAGCCGGTGGGCGATAAGAACTCTCTGGTATAGCATTGAGATTGGGTCGCACTGGAGCACCTCGAGGAGGTAGTGGTTCTGGATATGGGGGCTTGCTGGTCTGCCCTCTAACGAACTGACCTCTGCCCCTAGAAGGAGCACCTCTGAACTCTCCAAAATACCTGAACCGCTTATCTCTCATAACCTACTCTCGGCTCCGCTGACATACACCCTCAATTTTGCAAGCTATCTCCACGACTAGCTCATAAGAAGTTCCCATCTCAACCTCTCTAGCCATAGTGGTCTGAATGCCAGTATGTAAACCCGCAACAAACCTCCACACTCTCTCCGCATCAGTAGGGAGTATCATAAGTTCATGGCAAGATAACTTAGAGAACCTCGCTTCATAATCGGTCGCTGACATCTGACTCTGCTTGAGCTGCTCAAACTGAAACTGCAACTCTTCCCTCTAAGATGGTGGAATATACCTGTCTAGGAAAATACGGGTGAACTTGTCCCAAGTCATGGGAGGAGAATCTGCTGGTCTGCCAAGATCATAAGACTGCCACCATCTATGGGCTCTGCCCTCTAGCTGAAAAGTAGCAAGGTCTACCCCATGAGACTCCAATATCCTCATGTTGCACAGTCTATCCTTGCACCGATCAATGAAATCCTGGGGATCCTCATGTCGCTCACCCCCAAGACAGAAGGATGTAGTCTAGTCCATCTGTGCAATAGTTTCTGAGGATCAGCGGCTGCAGCTGACCTGGGCTCAGCTGTAGCTGCTACCACTGCTGGGCTCCACCCACGGGTAGTGCACCCGGGGTCTGATATACAGCAGCCGCCTGCCCATGAGCCTGGAACAAACCATGAGAAACATACAGGGTTTGGGAGGCCACAAGAGTTTGTTGTTTAACGATCTATGCATGTTCCGCATGTTCATTTGCCACTCGGCTTCAAGACCCCCAAGTTTGACAAATATGATGGTGATCCCATTACCCATTTGAAGAGGTATTGTAACCAATTAAGGGGAGCAGGAGGCAAAGAAGAATTGCTCATGGCTTATTTTGGGGAAAGTTTGATAGGAATTGCTTCAGAGTGGTTCATAGATCAAGAAATCTCTCACTGGCACGTTTCGAATGACATGGCTCAAGACTTTGTCCAACAGTTTCAGTACAATATTGATATAGTGCCATACTGCTCCTCTCTCATCAACATAAAGAAGAAACCAACAGAAAGCTTCAGAGAATATGCAATCAACTAGAGAGAGCAAGCTGCTAGGATCAAACCACCAATGAAAGAGGCAAAAATGATTGACTATTTTCTCCAAGCTCAGGATCCTGATTACCTCCATTACATGTTGGCCGCCATTGGTAAACCTTTCGCTGAAGCCATTAAGATTGGTGAGATAGTTGAGAATGGTATGAAGTCGGGCAAAATTGTGAGTCAGTCAGCTCTTAAGGCAACCACGCAAGCAATTCAAAGCAGGTCAGGCAGTTTCAAAAATAGGAAAACGAAAGAGGAAGGATCCATGATGGCATCTGGGTTCGGGGGAGTTCAAAGAGGAATAGTTCCTTCTTATGTGCAATTCCAACAAGGACAATCCAATTCTTTTCAACATTACTATCCACCTCAGGGGTCCCTGATACTCAGTTCCCCCACAACAATACACCGTGTTTAATTCTTAGGCTTATGATAGGCCTCTCAATCACCAACAATGGCGGGCACCGATTCCACAAGGCTCTCGTCAACTCCGGCTGAATTTTTAGGTGCCTTATAATCCTCGTCCCCGACAGGAATATATGAGAGAACAAGAGCCAAAGAAAGAGTTCACCCCTATTAGAGAATCATATACAAACCTATTTCAAAAATTGATGCAGTTGCGGTTGATTGAACCTATTATGTCGCGTTATGTGAATCCAAATTCGAAAGGTTTTGACTCAAATGCAAAATGTGAGTACCAATCTAACACCCAAGGTAATAGTACCAAAAATTGTTGGATGTTAAAGAAAGCCATTGAAGATTTGATTGAAGCAAAGGCAATTGTGGTGACAAACAATGAGAATACTCCAAATATCACAAACAATCCACTCCTAACTCATAATAATACATATTTTATTGGGATGATTTGTGATGATCGAGATTATAAGTAGTCTGGCAAGATAGAGATAGTTGTTGGAACCATAGGGAAAGAACCAAAAGTGACAGATAGCCCACCACAATTGGCAACGTTGATTGTGAAAGGTGCGAGCTTTAGCTCGAACTTGGCAGGTTTGGGAAAAACGATTCTCTATGTCCCTGGAAGCACAAAAAAGAATGAGGTTCTATTGGGTAGACCCAAACTTTACATCCCTGGGGGCATTCAGAAGATCGTTCCGAATAATGGTTTGAAAAATATAACAGAGCCAGTCGTGATACGACCTATTGCACAACTCCCAGTGACAAACACAAAAGTTATTCCTTGGAATTATAATAAGACTGCCATGACATACAGAGGAAAAGATATAGTTGAAAAACAGATGAAATGGAGGATTTAACCCGCTCTGCAAGGTACTACTGACCAGAGAAATTGAGAAAAGCTAAGCAAGCCTGGAAAAGTCACTTGCTAGTGAAAGAACCCATTGCAGATAAAGAAGGGGAGGAATTCCTTAAGAAGATAAAAATGCAAGACTACTCAATCATTGACCAACTAAAGAAAACCCCTGCTCAGATATCTTTGTTATCTCTGCTTTTGCACTCGGAAGAGCATAGCTGTGTGTTGATCAAAACTCAGAACGAGGAATATGTCTCAAAATAGACAACGGGGAATCAACTAGAAACAATGGCTGAAAGATTCTTCGAAATAAATAGAATTACTTTTAGCGATGATGATTTGGCTGAGGAAGGGGCTGGGAAAAATAGAGCTTTGCATCTTATGGTGACATGTGAAGGGAACTACGTAAAACGAGTCATGATTGATGGAAACTCAAGTGTAGATGTATGCCCTTTTTTTACTCTACAATAGCTGAACATTAACACTAACAGAATTCGGACTAGTAATGTAAGTATCAGAGCTTTTGATGGTTCAAGAAGAGACACTATTGGGGAAATTGAACTCACCATGACAATCAGCCCGGTTGATTTTAACATTATCTTTCAAGTGTTGGATATGGATACTTTCTATAATTTTCTTCTGGGAATGCCGTGGATCCATATGGCTAGAGCTGTACCATCCACCTTATATCAAATGTTAAAATTCGAGTATGACAGGCAAGAAGTTGTTGTTCATGGACTCATCCGTCTATAAAGACATGTGCCTTCCATGTATCGAGGCCAAGGAAGGGTGTCAATCCATCATATATCAAGATTTTCAAGTGATTGAGGTTGACCAAGTGGAAGAAGGAAAACCAATTCTGCATCCCCGTCTTTCAGCCACATCCATGATGGTAGTTGCACTGATGTTGAGGAACGGCCATGAACCAAAAAAAGGATTAGGATCCTCTCTGCAGTGAATTATGAATCCTATTGCTCCTTTTTCGAAGAAAGATACCTTTGGCTTGGGTTTTAAACCAACATCATCCGACATAGACAGAGCCACGGCCCGCAAAAAGAATGGTTGGAATTTGTCTGAACCAATCCCTCACATTGCCTACTCTTTTGTCAAGCCACAATTTGAAGAAGTCCAAAATCCCTCTACTTAGGATGACATTGATGAAGTTTGCCAGGGTCTCAAGGAGATGTTCTATGAGATCAATATGGTTCAAGTTGGTGAGGGCCTTAGCCGTGCAAGTGTTCAGTTGATTGGTCAAGATACCTCGCTCAACAACTGGGAAGCAACTCCTCTTCCCATCAGGAAGGAGTCTTGGTAGTCTCTTTTGTTTCTTTTTCTGTATTTGGATTATTTTAAGGGTTGTAATCCAGATATTTTAGTTTAATTGCTTTGCTTTGATATTAACCCTTATATCCTTTCAAATTAAATGAATGAAGTTCCAGTTTTATAGTAAAATTATGTCTTTTCCTTTCCCTATTTTTGTTAATTTCTTATCATTTTCAGTTTTGTTAACGCTAGCCTTAAAAACATGAAATACATGTGGAATTCATGCCCAGATCTTAAAAAAGTTGTCTAATCTCAAAATAATGAATCAAGAAGTTGAGTATGATGAAGATGAGGCTTTTAAGGAGATAAAAAGGGAATTGGATCAATTTGAGAATAAGCCTAAGCCTAAGTTAAATGAAACTGAGGCAATTAACCTGGGAAGTCCTGAAGAAAATAGAGAAATAAAAATAAGCATTCATACTGAACAAAAGACGAGAGATGCCATAATTCAAGTTTTGTTCGAGTGCAGAGATGTATTTGCTTGGTCGTATGACGACATGATGGGTTTGAGTGCTGATTTAGTAGTTCATAAGCTTCCCACATACCCTAATTTTCCACCAACCCAACAAAATCAAAGGAAGTTTAAGACAAACATGAGTGATAAGATTAAAGAAGAAATCACGAAGCAACTAAGTGCAAATGTGATTAGGGTCGTCCGATATACTACATGGTTAGCAAATGTTGTGTCGGTTCCAAAGAAGGATGGGAAAATCATAGTTTGTGTTGACTATAGGGATTTAAACAAAGCAAGTCCAAAGGACAACTTTCCCTTACCCAACATTCATATCCTTGTTGAGAATTGTGCTAAACATGAGATTTAATCTTTTGTGGATTATTATGCCGGGTATCACCAAATTCTGATGGATGAAGAAGATGCAGAAAAGACCGCCTTCATAACTCCATGGAGAACTTATTGTTATAGGGTTATGCCATTTGGTGTGAAGAATGCTGGGGCAACTTACATGAGGTCCATGACTACTATAATGCATGACATGATGCACAAAGAGATTGAAGTGTATGTTGACGATGTGATCATTAAGTCCAGAACACAAGCTGATCATGTGCAAGACTTGAAAAAGTTCCTTGAAAGGCAACGCAGGTATAATCACAAACTCAATCCAACCAAATATGCATTTGGAGTTCCTTTTGGGAAGCTCTTGGATTTTATAGTTAGTCGAAGAGGCATTGAGTTAGATCCCTCAAAGATAAAGACCATTCAAGAGTTGCCTCCCCCGAAGAAAAAAACAAAAGTCATGAGTTTACTCGGGAGGTTGAACTACATCAACAGGTTCATCGCGCAGCTTACAACCACATGTGAGACTATTTTCAAGTTGTTTAATAATAACATCGCTATCAAGTAGACAGATGAGTGCGAAGAAGCCTTTGATTAGATCAAGGAATATTTGTCAAATCCCCTGTTTTGGTCACGCCGGAACCTGGTAGGCCTCTATTTTTATATCTATCAGTAATAGATAGTTCATTTGGTTGTGTTCTAGGTCAACATGATGCCACAGGCAAAACGAAACAAGCAATATATCATTTGAGCAAAACGTTCACCACTTATGAGGCCAAATACACTCTTTTGGAAAGGACATATTGCGCCTTAACCTGGGTCGCCCAGAAGCTTAGGCATTAACTTTTGTCCTATACAACTTACCTCATATCCCGAATGGATCCCCTGAAGTACATCTTTCAGAAGCCGATACCAATTGGCAGATTGGCAAAATGGCAAATCTTGATCATAGAGTTTGATATTGTTTATGTCACTCATACTGTCATGAAGGCACAAGCTTTGGCTGATCATTTGATAGAAAACCCGGTTGGTGATAAGTATCTTTGAAAACATACTTCCCAGATGAAGAGATTAATTTAGTTGAAGAAGTAGTCCAAGATGACAGTCAAATTTGGAAACTATACTTTGATGGGGCTGTCAACATCAAAGGCGTAGGGATTGGGGAAATTCATGTATCACCTATTGGGTAACATTACCTTGCCACAGCGCGACTTCGTTTCTTATGTTCAAACAACACGACAGAATATGAAGCTTATATCATGGGTCTGAACATGGCAATAAACGTAAATGTGCATGAACTGTTAGTGATGGGACATTCAGATTTGCTTATTCGGCAGGCTCAAGGTGATTGGGAGACTCGAGACATCAAGATCATCCCATATAGACAATATGTGAAGGATCTTAGCAAAAGGTTCAAGTCCATCAACTTCAGGTACATTCCTAGGTTTCACAATGAATTAGCTGATGCCTTGGCCACCCTGTATCGGGGTAATACTCACATTGACCCATTAGAAATTCAAATTCGGGATCAACATGGCTATTGGAATACAATTGAAGCAGAACCAGATGGTGAACCATGGTACCGTGATATTAAATAGTTTTTGAAAAGAAGAGAATATCTGGAACATGTTAATAGGGATCAAAAGAGAACTATTAGGTGACTCTCTAACGGTTTCTTTTTGAGTGGGGAAATCCTATACAAAAGAACTTCGGATTTGAATTTGTTGAGATGTGTGGATGCCAAAGAAGCTTAAATGATTATGAATGAGGTGGATTCGGGAGTTTGTGGTCCGCACATGAATGGATATGTCCTAGCAAAGAAAATACTTTGGGCATGATATTATTGGCTTACTATGGAACGAGATTGCTTTTGTTTTGTTCGCAAGTGCCACCAGTGTCAGATTCACAGTTATTTGATTCACTCGCCTTCTGTAGAGTTGTATCCTAAGTCGGCTCCTTAGACTTTTGTTTCTTGCGGAATGGACGTCATTGGCCCAATCGAGCTAAAAGCTTCAAATGGAACAAATTCATCTTAGTTGCAATTGATTACTTCACCAAATGGGTGGAAGCTATTACATTGAAAGCAGTTACCAAGAAAGTAGTAGTAGACTTTGTTCACTCCAACATCATCTATCGTTTTGCATTCCAAAAATCATTATCACGGATAATGCTGCTAATTCGAATAGTCATATAATGAAGGAGGTATGTGAACAATTTAAAATTGAGCATCGCAATTCTGCTCCTTACTGGCCTAAGCCTAATAGAGCTGTTGAAGCTGCAAATAAAAGCATCAAGAAGATTCTTATGAAGATGGTCCAACGGTATAGACAATGGCACGAGAAACTGCCTTTTGCTCTTTTGGGATATCAGACAACTGTCCGTACATCAGTTGGTGCAATGCCCTACTTGTTGGTTTATGGCACTGAGGCGGTCATACCTGATGAAGTTGAGATTCCCTCTCTCCGAATTGATGAAAAGCGTTTGGCGGCAGTTTGTTTCGGTCAGTTATACCAACAGAGAATAGCACGCACTTACAATAAAAAAATGCGCCCAAGACAATTCGAGGTAGGACAACTTGTTTTGAAATGTATATTTCCATACCAGGAAGAAGCAAAAGGAAAGTTCTCCCCGAACTGGCAAAATCCTTACCTCATTAAAAAAGTATTGTCAAAGTAGCTCTACACTTGGCAGATATAGAAGGAAAGGTGACAGATATATCTGTCAACAAAGAAGTGGTCAAGAGATACTATGTCTGACATGCCTCTGTTGGGGCATTATTATACTGAGCATTCTCAGGTTAGGATGACGAAAGGCTATCATTCTCGCTACCTAAACACTGGTCAACCCTAGTTAGCCCTTTGAAGCCTTGTTTATACTTCTTTGTTTTCTCCTCTTTTGGAACCAATGTACTTAAAATATATATATATATATATATATATATTTATATAATGAAAATGAATGAAAACAATAATGAAAAAATAATATCATCATCAAAACAAGTTCATGTTAATTGAACTACGTCCGGCTTGATTTTGAAAGGATACGTAGGAAGCCTCACTCTGGGGTTCGATCACACCAAAAACGAAATCCACATTTCCCAGTATTCAAAGAAACTGGGGCATGCTTTTATTTATTTTTGATGGTTGTTCCATCAAAATGATTTCAAAAGTTGTAATTCAGTTGAATAGTTCTTTTTACCTTTCCCTGCTAAGACCTTCTGATCAACTTTAGAGAATGCTAAGTCAGTATACTACGGGTAATGCCTCAGCCATTGAAGAGAGAAAACCTAAATGAGAGAGTCTTATTGGTGAAAATCTTCACGGGCACTATAAGGCAATGGAGTTGAGAGAAAGGCAAATGTGAGAGGTCAATTGGTGAAAACCCACAAAGGGCATCATTGATCGATTTAAGGCTTCGTACATCCCGACACAAGCATGGTTAAGACAAAGAACTCAATTTCAAAGTTAAGTTTACCACAGATTTCGAGAATTAGACGGTTCAAACGGATCGGGCATCCAATCCAACGTGCATGTCATGTTCATTGAAGTCAGCATCTTTCCTCCAGATAAGTCCTTTCTTATTTTTTATTCTGAAAGGGACACTTCGTGATTAAGTTGTAATACCTATTAGTTCACCTTCTTGTTTTCTTTTGCGTTACGTTTTTGAGTCCCTTTCAGTATAATTTTGTAAAAGCAAAGCAAAGAAAAGGCCGCAAAATTGGTTATAGTTTCCCCGTTATATAAAGCAAAGATTGCTGGGCATAAACCATATGAGTAAAGTCATAAAGCCATCTGTGATTTATCCTGACGAACAAAAGGCTTGAAGGACTGAACAGTGTTTCAAGGGTCAACAAAAGTTACTCAGTTAAAAGTTGTTTTGGGAGCAAGGTTATTTGCACCATGAACACAAATGGTGATAGGCGCAAAATTGTTAGGTTTTGATATTGAGAAAGAAGATCTCCAGAAAGAAAAGACAGAATCTCCCGGTAATTTGTACAATCATCGACAGAGTCAGTTTTTCCAACAAGTGTAATGGACGCAAGGTCAAGCCGCCCAAGAAATCAAGGCCACAAACTAACCACCATTTTAAAACCAACGAATCTTTCTTTGTTCAGAACAGGAACATAACAATTTTAGGTAACAGTTCGTGAAAAGACAAACACCACCAAGTGAAGTTCTCAAATCCTTGATTTTCTTCCAATATACATGTAATCATGTTATTTTTAGTTTCATTATAGGGAATCAATACCCTATCTTCAACACAGGGTACTACATCCCCTGGTTGTATTACTTTCTGCCAAAATAGGGTATGACATTCCCTAGTAGCATCCCAGAGTGCCAAGACCCTCACCCTATTGCCAACACAGGGTATTACATCCCCTGGTTGCATTTCTTATTGAAAACATAGGGTACGGCATTCCCTAGTATCATCCTAGAGTGCCACAAGCCTCATCTTATTGCCAACACAAGGTACTACATCCCCTAGTTGCATTTCTTGTTGCAAACATAGGGTACAACATTCCCTAGTAGCATCTCAGAGTGCCAAGAGCCTCACCTTATTGCCAACACAGGGTACTACATCCCCTGGTTGCATTTCTTGTTGCAAACATAGGGTACAGCATTACCTAGTAGCATCCTAGAGTGCCACAAGCCTCATCTTATTGCCAACACAGGGTACTACATCCCGTGGTTGCATTTCTTATTGCAAACATAGGGTACGACATTCCCTAGTAGCACCCTAGAGTGCCTCGAGCCTCATCGTATTTCCAATACCGGGTACTACATCCCCTGGTTGCATTTCTTATTGCAAACATAGGGTACGACATTCCCTAGTAGCATCCCAGAGTGCCAAGAGCCTTATCTTATTATCAACACAGGGTTCTACATCCCCTGGTCGTCTTCCTTCTTGTTAACATAGGGTACAACATACCTTATTACAATATATATATATATATATAAAATCTCTCATTTCTTTTTCAATTATTTATTTTGCAATAGAAAGATAGTTTATCGTATTTTCAATAACTCACAAAAATGTTCTAGTGCAAACTGGGGCAGAAAATATTTGTCCATTTTGTTTGTTTCTGATGGCTTGCAGGTTTTTCTGCAAAGTACGGATTGGATATGCAAGAAAAGACTCCAGCTCTCGCCATAAAAAGTGGAACGTTTTATCTCAATATCAGCCGCAACCAGCTTTGACATAATGCATGCGAAGACATAGGGTCTCAAGATCCATCTTCTCATCATCTGATCAAGAATCAAGCCTAGGAGAATATTTCATAGTTTGTTACATCGAGAGCATCAAGTTTCAATCTAAAGTCAATGGGGGAAGCAAGTCAAGAATCAAGACAAGACTCCATATGGTATTTAGATAGAAATTTTGTAACTCTTAGATTTCAAGAGTATGTAATTTGCTTTTCATTTTGAAGTAATAGTAGGAACCGCGGATCTGAACCTCGACGGAACTTCACTCGACTCTCCCTCTAAGCATACTCCATCACTCGTCTTCCACTTGAACTACACGTGACATGATTCCCTTATAACTCGAGATATGTAGGCTGCTTAAAACCAAGGCTCAGTCGCATCTTTTTCTTTATTTTGTTTCCTTTTTAAATAATAGTGAGGTCAAAAATCAGTCACCTTGTTCATTTTCTTTGCCTGAAAACTCTTCCTGTTTCCAAGCAAAGAGGGGCATGCTGTGAACAACTAATTTTTTACCACACCCAAATTATATACTATTTTAGTGTAAATATTTTCTTTAGGTCTAATCTTAATACATATATATCTATATATATATATAGAAATAAAATATGTTCTATAAAATAGAACATATATATATTCTATTTTATAGAAGATATTTTATTTCTATTTCTAAAGAGAAAATAAAAATTTACTAAAAGTATACCATTTCTTTTAATTAGAATTTTAATAAGTAAGCAGTAGAATCTTTCTTAGTATTACTTAAAGTATTATATATATAGTCTAGAGCTAGTTAATTAATATTTTTTGTCTTAATATTTATTTGAATTCTATTAATAAATGTAAATAAACAAAAAAAAAAGGAAGAAGAAGAAGCAGCAACTACTCGCGTGATGTTTTAAAAGAGTTTGTAACAAATTTAACTTTAAAAGTTTTGCAACTCATCCATGACTCCTCCGTCACTTCCTTCCCTATTTTCATTCAAGTCTCTCACGTCCCAACCCCATATCCCCATTTCCGTCACACACACATACACACGACCCCCACCTTCTTATTCTTCTTCTCCATCAACACACACACCATTTGTCATGGCCTAAAATACACTAGTCGTGATGGCACCTAACCTAACCTGCTAGGTAAGCCAACTAATAACTATCTAATTTTAATTAAATTTTTAATAAGACAATTAAACAAAGGAATTATCTGAATCTTATACATTCCCCAAGGTCTGGTAGTATATAAATCGAGTTTTAAAATCTAAGGCTACCATGAATAAGAGGCAGCTACAACAGGGACGTAGGTCCATCTTCCAATCCAGCTCCCATCGAATACAACAACATCGACATCCGATATCTACACGCAGTGTCCAGGAAGTGTAGTATGAGTACAACCGGCCCCATGTACTCAATAAGTAACAAACCTAACCTTAGGTTGAAAGTATTGACGAGTTGGAATATGGTCGGGTCCAACACCAATAGCCATCAACTATTTATAACAATGTAGAGCATATAAATAAGGAAGCAATTCAGAAATAAGATGCTGAGCATTATTTCAATTTTCCGAAATCGTCGCAAAGTATGAGATAGTTTGAAAACTGTAAATTTTTCCAAAAATTCTTTCCAAAATAAGTAAGATGTTTCATTTCCTTTCCAGATAGCAAGTGTGAAATACCTCTCTATGCTCACGTATCAATGTGTGTAAACGTCATACCGTACAACATGAGAAAAATGTGTCTCTATGCATGTATGTCATATGTGCATGCCAATGCCATGTATCTCAAATATGAATCATGTACTCACACTCTCAGAGTACTCAATCTCACTGCTTCGCACTTTCCACTCATCATGCTTAACCACTCGGTACTGTATATGACCCCTACGGCCCAGGGAAATCCATCCCGTAACATATAAAACATTGACTATAAGTCACCCAGTACTGAGGAAAAAGGAAAATCCAACCCTGTGGAAAAATCCATCTCCAGGTAGTAAGTACTTCAGACAAATCCATGTCCAAGGAAATCCATCCCTCAATAGTATCATCCGCGCTCCTGCAGCCCAAGCGCTATCACAATCATCAATATAACCGCTGCGGCGTGCAACCCGATCCCATAACTGTCACTCATAATCAGGCTCTCGGCCTCACTCAATCATCAATCTCTCCAGTCTCAGCCACGGGCTCACAATGTCAAGAAAACTAACCCGAAACAATGATATGATGTATCAATAAGTAACAGCTGAGACTGAGATATGTTATGAATGCATGAATATGACTGAGTATGAAATATCAATGAAATCAGTGAGATGACAACAAGCAACGACCTCTATGGGTCCTAACAATATCAGCATAAAGCCTAAACATGATATCTAGCATGATTGACAACTCAGTTACTTTATCACATGGTGAAAACATAGATATCAACGAAAATAGGGCCACTATATAGTGCCATGGAAATAATGGAATCACAATTCACAGGGTGCACGCCCACACACCTGTCACCTAGTATGTGCGTCACCTCAATACCAATCACACAACACATAATTTGGGGTTTCATACCCTCAGCACTAAGTTTAGTAGAGTTACTTATCTTGAACAAGCCAATTCCAACACCGAGCAAGCCAAGCAATGCTCCAAAAATGCCATCACTTGGGTAGCGACCTTCGAACAGCTCAAAGCTAGCCAAAAGCAACTCGGATACATCAAATAAAGCCTAAGGGAGCAATTACAAATGATAAACATCGAATTCTATATCAAATCCCAAATACGGCCAAAACTCACAACGGGGCCCACGCCTCAAAACTCGACAAAACGTACAAAATCTGACAACCCATTCAATTATGAGTCCAACCATACTAGTTTCACTCAAATCCGACTCCAAATTGGTGTTAAAAACTCAAAAATTCATATTATGAAACGTTAGGCCAAAACTCCCGATTTCCACTTTAAATGCATCAACCAATTGCTAAAATCGAAGATAGATTCATGGAATATAATCAAAACTGAGTAGAGAACACATACCCCAATCCTTGTGATACAATTTGCTTCAAAAATTGCCTCAATCAGAGTCCCACATCTCAAAATATGAAGAAAGAACCAAAACCTCGATTTTTATAACTCTGCCCAGCTATTTCGCATTTGCGGTTTAAATGTCGCATCTGCGACCTCCGCTTCTGCGGATGATGCCTCGCATCTGCGAAGCCCATGGAGACTGGACCTTCCGCACCTGCAAATAACCCTTGCTTCTGTGCATGCGCAGGTGCGCCAACAACCTTCGCTTCTGTGCCACTCGCCGCTTCTGCGGCCCTACTGTCGCTTCTGCGACAACCGCACCTGCACACCAGAACCAGCATCAATGAANTCGCATTTGCGGTCAAATTGTCGCATCTGCGACCACCACTTCTATGGTAATTCCTCATTTCTGCGAAACATCCTCACTCAGCAAAAGCTCGCACATGCGGTCCTTAAGCCACTTCTGCGATCGTGCTTCTGTGCACTTGAACTACATCTGCGATTGCGCAGGTGCATCCAAGCACCCGCACCTGCGATCCTCACGCCTAGCTCCCTTTATCGCTTCGGCGATGGCACTGCCGCTTTTGCGGCTCCGGACCTGCGCTTAACACTCCGCAGGTGCGGTCAAACCAAAACCAAAAAATCTTCAGCAATGCAACATGGAATGAAAATGATCCGAACCTCGTTTGAAACTCACCCGAGCCTAACACGGACGTACTCGAGGCCTCAAAACACACATAACAAAATCAAAATGACGAATCACACCTCATTTCGAAATCATTGAACTTTGAAACTTCAACTTCCATAACCGATGCCGAAACATATCAAATCATGTCCGATTGACCTTAAATTTTGCACACAAAAATCAAATTTGACATTACGGACCTGCTCCAACTTCCAAAATCGAAATCCGACCTCGATATCAAAAAGTTCACTCCCGGTCAAACTTTCCATAATTCCAACTTTCGCCATTTCAAGCCAAATTCTACTACGGACCTCCAAACCACAATCCGAAGGCGCTCCTAAGTCCAAAATTACCCAACGGGGCTAACAGAACTATCAAAAAATCCAATCTGAGGTCAAACACTAAAAAGTCAAAACTTGGTCAAACCTTTCAAATTTAAAGCTTCTAGTTGAGAACCATTCCTCCAAATTAATTCTGAATAACCTAAAAGCCAAAATCGACGATTCACATAAGTCATAATACATCATACGGAGCTACTCATGCCGTCAAACAACCGAGCAAAGTGCAAATTCTCAAAACGACCGATCGAGTCGTTACATCCTCCCCCACTTAAACATACGTCCGTCCTCGAACGTGCCCAGAGTTGTTCCAAAATCCATCAAATCGCCGTGTAACCTTACCATGCACATACTTGGGGGTGATCCCACGTCACCCTATCCCATATAGGTATGATAACACAACATTACTGAAATTTCTTAATCCAACATAGCCCATAAGACTTAGAATCCAATTTCCACATCCGAAATTTTTGATAAGATCAGAATCTCGCATCTACACACTGTATAAGTCTGAACAAGTTGAATACAGTCATAGCCATAACTCAAGATAAAATCACATGATATACCACATTACTCAAACACTCATAGCGATAATTTCTAATCACAGTAGCTGCTCAAAACAACCCAATGCCGGTAATAAACCTCTTATCAAATAAAGCCTCGTTCTAACACCTTTATATACAGCCAACGATGAAAGAAACACGCAGAAACTCATAACCATTCGCCAGATCAACAAGTTGTGGAACTCCCTCACCTTTGATAGGAACTATAGCAAATTTCTAAGCTGATCAGCATCAATATCCTTCCAAATATACCGCAATCAGATCCGATAGCACCCATTCTAGTACGATGACCTCATCCTATATAACATAATCACTCTAGTGACATGTCACATCAATACAACTTAAAGCCACAACCCCTGCACCAAATAGCAACATTCCAAATGTACTCAATCCTGAAAATGCCTCAAACGAGAGGACTGTCGTGCCAACTTAACAAGTATCATCACAACACCATGCTAAGAGCCTAACACACACCGTAACACGAATCCAACATAAAGGATCATATCTCAACATAACTTTCCTGCAATGCCTGACCCCATCCAAATGCTGGTCCATTTTATATACCTCGAGCCACCTTGCTCAAAATCAATAACCACGCGAAATTCAGCATCAAGTACCCAAAGTGCATTACCATAATCACGGAGAGCAACTAACACAATACCACAATCCGGAAAGAACATAGCCAACACGCAATCAATCATGCAATACCCAAATACTCATCTCACTCAAATTCCGCTATAAAGTTCAAATAGAACCGCACCATATGTGTGTATAACCAACGAATCCCAACTCCTCGTGGCATAAAAGAGTAATTCACAAATCATTTCAGAACATGAATAAGCTCAACAACAACCGAATGGCACTTCCCTCAAAAATGGTAGTATGGAGCCAACTAATCCGACTCGGTGCAGAACACATATCTATATTGGGCCTACCAATCAACCCCAAATCAACTCTCATCACCTACAATAGATAAATAGCCCTCCGAAAGTCCACAATAACTGAATCACAACACATACTATCTTCTCACTAACCTTGGCTACGTTTTCACAATCCACAACCATGAAACAATCTACTCATCAGAACTCCCAGTCTCCAAATCCATAGAACACACGAATCACCATATCTCATCTCAACTTCACCGCCTGAATGTTTAACACTTCTCCAATACATGATCATCCCATGAGGAATACTTCTATAATTCTTCTGTGCCACGAAACAAAATTTGTACATCAGCAATCGATCAAACAAGAGAGTGCCGCAATACCAATAAAGTATCCATAAATCAAAATGCATTGCCCCTTCGGAAATGTATACCCTCATCAAGCAATACCAGATAGTAATATCATTTACCTAGTTGTCTGAAACTGTCCATGCTGCATAAGACTCATGACCTTCCCTTCAAAATTGAACTGTGACCTTACACATGCAATTCTTAATCCTACGCAACACACCGCACATACCATGCCATCATACAAAATATATGAGAGCTTCGTAATCCACTTCGAGTCACAAGCAACTGCATACTTAATTAGCCAAGAACTTTCCATTTGATCCCATCCAGGAGAAAATTACTATACATCACATGCTCCTCACGCCAGTAGGAAATATACATCTCTAACCGTGGTAGAAACCATCAAGAACTCTCCGAATCCCATTTTCACAAAACCAAACCGTCAGGACTGAACCCCTCTAACTCAACCAGGCTACGTAGGCCGTCAAAACCGAAGAGTATCGCCGCAAAACACCTGTAGAAACTCACTACATCAAAAGCACCAAAAGAGCCAATCGCATCCGTTACTATATTGATCCAACTCGTTACTAAACTCTCTTAATTCTCCAAGTTCCTTCTGAATTACCTTCAAATTGATACTCCTCCTTGCCATAATACTTCAATACTCAACCCAAGACTCACCACATGAGAACCTAGCATAAAACCATACCGCCCTAAGGCTCATAAGCTGTTGAATGCTCTCTTAAGCACCACAAAAGTACCACAATCGAGATACCCACTCTGAAGAGACCTTCTGTGAATCTCAAGTTGTTCCTCTTACCTTCCTGATACTGAAATGTAGAATCCACACTGATGTAGAAATACTGTGAGTGTCGACACAATCCAGTGTAACCCTTCGATTTTTGCCATGCACAAATCCGCAAAATTCTCAACTGCTACATTTAAATCTTGCATCTATTAGAACCATTCTTGAGAGTCTTCCACTCTACTCAGATCTCAATTAAATTGATCAAACGAACCGAACGACATGCACCCCATTAGCATAACAACATCCAAGGAAGTAATCCACTCTTCTAAGCAACTGAGTGAATCCCTACCCCATGCACGCTACATCCTTTACAAATAACAACTCAATCATCCAATGTTTCTCATTACCCATAAAGCATAACACAACCCTTATCTAAAATTTCCTTTACTCGAGTCACCCTCGATATCAACCTCTGTAAGCCATAACTGATTCACCAGTATACCTCAAATTGAAACCAATACAACATATAACTGCGCAATCAACCGGTCGATAGCAGACTCTCCCACTTGGATCAAGGCCAAGGAATAAAGCATCTGATAACTTACAATAGCCACCCCCATACTTGCATAATACCGCAATAGGATTCAACTAAATCCTTCCTAAGCTCATGTAACACAAACCACATAATACCTCAAATCATTTACAAATTTTGCATTCATCCTCGTAACAGTCAAGCGAACTCCCACAAGCGATCCAAACTCAAATTGCACTACATATAATTTACTGGTAAAAGAGAACTCTCAACAAAACAACATAGGGATCACACAACCTCAAGACATCCTGCAGGAGATAACCCACCTGCTTAGCCTCAAACTGACATCTTTTTGTACCCTTCCACAGTCATAACTATTACGCAACCACTTAATTTTCTTGAGTCTGAACTCATATCACCACATGAAAATCTACTCCACTCCTGAACTAAACAACATGAAAAGGATCCTTCAACACACACATAACTCGAGACTATACGTCAAATCAAGATAGAAATCAAGAACCAAATAGTTCTTTCTACACCTCAAGCAAACCCTTCTCATCACATTCAAATCATATGAACAAATCTTGCTGTCACATCATACTTATCACGTAGCTATCCAGGCACCAATTCACTGATAGGGACACTACCGGACATATAAATCCAAAAGCATGTGCTCACGCAGTCAACACCTCAGTGCTCCAGCTACAGTCCAAACCCAGCCTCAAGTCCCCCCAGACTGGTCCATCACCAACACACAGAAATCACATCTCGCCCTCATCCAAGAAATCACCAGCCGTCGATGCACAGCCGATACCGAGCGCTACGTGCGCATACGAATGCGTGGAAGGAATTTGAAGGATTACTCCTCAAGATGAATCAATGCCACACGATAATGAAAGAAAGATGGGAAGTATATCCTAAATGTCCCGTAGCCTCTCGAAGATAGGTATGGACGTCATCATACCGATCTGCAAGACTCTACTAGACACTTGCTCATGACTTATAGAACCTATGAACCTAGAGCTCTGATACCAATATGGCACGACCCAAAATCCACTAGTCGTGATGGCACCTAACCCAACCCGCTAGGTAAACCAACTAATAACAATCCAATTTCAATTAACTTTTTAATAAGACAATTAAACAAAGCAATTATCTGAATCTTATACATTCCCCAAGGACTGGTAGTACAAATCATGAGCTTTTAAGGATAGAGTTTACAAAGCTGATATGAACTAAATACACTTTCTGTTTGAAAAGTACATAAACAGAGTTTTAAAATCTAAGGCTACCATGAACAAGATGCAACTACAACAGGGATGCAGGTACATCTTCCAATCCAGATCCCATCGAACACAGCAACATAGGCATCCGAAATCTGTACGCAATGTCCAGGAAGTGTAGTGTGAGTACAACCAACCCCATGTACTCATTAAATAACAAACCTAGCCTTAGGTTGAAAGTAGTGACGAGCTGGAATATGGTCGAGTCCAACAACAATAGCCAACAACTATTTATAACAATGTAGATCATATAAATAAGGAAGCAATTCAGAAATAAAATGCTTAGCTTTAGCACAATTTCCCGAAAATAGTTTCGGTTTTCAAGAATAACAGTGAAAACCCAATTCGTTTTCCGAAATCATCGAAAAGTATGATATAGTTTGAAAACTGTAAAATTTTTCAAAACTCCTTTCCAAAATAAGTAAGATGTTTCATTTCCTTTCCGGATAGCAAGTGTGAAATACCTCTCTATGCTCACGTATCAATGTGTGTAAAAGTCATGAATGACGTGATACCGTACAACATGAGAAAAATGCGTCTCTATGCATGTATGTCATATGTGCATGCCAATGCCATGTATCTCAGAGATAAATCATGTACTCACACTCTCAGAATACACAATCTCACTACTTCGCACTTTCCATTCATTATGCTCAACCACTCGGTACTGTATATGGCCCATACGGCCCAGGGAAATCCATCCTGAAACATATACAACACTGACTATAAGTCACACAATATCGAGGAAAAAGGGCAATCCAACCCTGTGGAGAAATCCATCTCCAGGTAGTAAGTACTTCGGACAAATCCATATCCACGGAAATCCATCCCTCAATAGTATTATCCGCGCTCATTGGGGGTGTGTTACAGACTCCGGAGAGGTTCCTGCAGCCCAAGTGCTATCATAATCATCAATATAACCGCTACGGCATGCAGCCCGATCACATAACTCTCACTCATAATCAGGCTCTTCGCCTCGTTCAGTCATCAATCTCTCCAATCTCACCTACGGGCTCACAATGTCATGAAAACTGACCCGGAACAACGATATGATGTATCAATAAGTAACAACTGAGACATGATATGAATGCATGAATATGACTGAGTACAAAATATCAATGAAATTGGTGTGATAACAACAAGCAACGACCTCTATGGGTCCTAACAATATCAACATATAACCTAAACATGATATCTAGCATGATTGGCAGCTCAGTTACTTTATCACATGGCGAAAACACAGCTATCTACGAAAATAAGGCCACTATACAGTGTCGTGGAAACAATGGAATCACAATTCACAGGGTGCACACCCACACGCCAGTCACCTAGCATGTGATTCACCTTAATGCTAATCACACAACACGTAATTTTGGGTTTCATACCCTCAGCACTAAGTTTAGAAGAGTTACTTATCTTGAACAAGCCAATTCCAACACCGATCAAGACAAGCGATGCACTAAAATTGTAATCGCGCACGTAGCGACCTCCAAACGGCTCAAAGCCAGCCAAAAGCAACTCAGATACATCAGATAAATCCCAAGGGGAGCAATTACAAATGATAATGAACGAATTCTACATCAAATCCCAAATCCGGCCAAAAATCACACTGGGGACCACACCTCTAAACTTGACAAAACTCACAAAATTCGACAACCCATTCAATTACGAGTCCAACCATACTAGTTTCACTCAAATCCGACTCCAAATCGGTGTTCAAAACTCAAAAATTCATATTATGAAACGTTAGGCCAAAACCCCCAATTTCCTCTTTAAATTCATCAACCAATTGATAAAATCGAAGATAGATCAAATGATTATAATCAAAACTGAGTAGAGAACACTTACCCCAATCCTTGTGATGAAATTTACTTCAAACATCGCCTCAATTAGAGCCCCACATCTAAGAATATGAAGAAAGAACCAAAACCTCAATTTTTATAACTCTGCCCAGCTATTCCGCATTTGCGGTCACATTGTCGCATCTGTGACCACCGCTTATGCGGTAATTCCTCGCTTCTACAAAGCAACCTCACTCAGCAAAACCTCGCACTTGCGGTCCTTAAGCCGCTTCTGCGATCGCGCTTCTGCGCACTTGAACCGCATCTGCGGTTGCGTAGGTGCGTCCAAGTACCCGTACCTGCGATCCTCACGCCTAACTCTCTTTCTCTCTTCTGCGATGGCACTGCCAGTTTTGCGGCTCCGCACCTGCGCTCAACACTCCGCAGGTGGGGTCATACCAGAACCATTAGATCTTCAGCAATGCAACATGGAATGAAAATGATCTGAACCTCGTCTGAAACTCACCCGAGCCGTTCGGGACCCCGTCCAAATATACCAACAAGTCCCATAACATAACACGGACCTACTCGAGGCCTCAAAACACACATAACAACATCGAAACGACAAATCACACCTCAATTTGAAATCATTGAACTTTGAAACTTAAACTTCCACAACTGATACCGTAACCTATCAAATCACGTCCGATTGACCTCAAATTTTGCACACAAGTCACATTTGACATTACGGACCTGTTCCAACTTCCGGAATCAGAATCCGACCCCGATATCAAAAAGTTCACTCCCGGTCAAACTTATCAAAATTGCAACTTTCGCCATTTCAAGCCAAATTCTACTACGGACCTCTAAACCACAATTCGGACACACTCCTAAGTCCACAATCATCCAACGGGGCTAACAGAACCATCAGAAAATCCGATCCGAAGTCAAATACTAAAAAGTCAAAACTTGGTTAAACACGTCAAATTTAAAGCTGCTAGCTGAGAATCATTCCTCCAAATCAATTATGAATAATCTGAAATCCAAAACCGACAATTCACATAAGTCATAATACATCATACGGAGCTACTCATACCCTCAAATAACTGAGCGAAGTGCAAATGCTCAAAACGACCGGTCTAGTCGTTACACTATTACACATTCTCTATATATGGCATACATTTAGATTAGTAGAGAGGAGGAAAAAAAAGAAAAAAACTTTACTACTATCTAAAAGAAAAGAACGAGAGAGAAAAGAAGGGGGATCGAGTTTGTTTTCTTGGACAAAGAAAGAATTTGTAATGACCCGGCCAGTTGTTTTGAGTATTACAACCTCGTTTACCCATTTACTGCTCAAATTGGGCCTTACAGTTATTGTGTGACTTGTCAGAGCAATTGGTTCAGGTCCGGTGAGGTTTTGGAATGAATTGGAGCACTTAGTTCCAAGATTTAAAACTTAAGTTGAAATAGTTGACTAGATATTGACTTATGTGTAAATAACCTCGGAATTTAATTTTGATGATTCCAATAACTCTGTATGGTGATTTTGGACTTAGGAGCGTGTCCGGAAAATTATTTGGAGGTCCGTAGTGGAATTAGGCTTGAAATGCCGAAAGTTAAATATTTGGGAAGTTTGATCGGGGGGTTAACTTTTTGATATCAGGGTCGGAATCCGATTCCGAAAATTTGAATACCTCTGCTATGTCATTTATGACTTGTGTGCAAAATTTAAGGTCAATCGGACAAGAATTGATAGGTTCTTGAGTCGTTTGTAGAAACTAGAAATTTCAAAGTTCATTAGGCTTGAATTGGGGTGTAATTCATGATTTTAGCGTTGTTTGAGGTGATTTGAGGGTTTGACTAAGTCCGTATGACGTTTTAGGACTTGTCGGTATATTTGGTTGAGGTCTCGAGGGACTCGGGTGAGTTCTGGGGGGTTAACAGATCATTTTTGGCCTTGGTGAGATTGCTGATATATGTTGCTGCATTTTTCTAATTTTCTCTTTCGCGTTCGCGAGTGGGCCCTCGCATTCGCGAAGAGTGTTTTCTGAGTGTGAGGTTTTGTTCTTCGCATTCGTGAAGGGGAGGACGCGAATGCGAAGGTATGGTCTGTGTGTGCATCGCGAACGCGTGAGAGGTGTCACGTTCGCGAAGAGGAGTGAAACGATTGGGGACCCCGGGTTCTTGTTCTACGCGTTCGCGAGGTGGCAATCGCGCTTGTGAAGGTCTGAGCTGGTAAAGCTTCGCGTTCGCGAAGCCGTGGTCGCGTTCGCGAAGGGTAAGATTTGCAAAGCTTTGGATTCGCGAAGCCACGGTCGCGTTCGCGAAGAGTTAATTTTGTGGGCAGTCGAGTTGTGCTTCGCGAATGCGAGGGACCTGTTGCATTCGCGAAGAAGAGAGACCTGGACAGAAAGTTTAAGTTCAGGAAAATAGGACCATTTTTAATGATTTGGAGTTCGGATTGAAGCATGTTTTGGGCGATTTTCAGAGGAAACAACGGGGTAAGTGTTCTTAACTCAATATTGGTTAAATTACCCGAATCCATGGTTGTTTTTATCATTTAATTGGTGAATTAAGTTGGAAAGGTTTGAAAACCCTCTTAGTTTGAATTGAGGATTTGAAGGCCGAGTTGTAGTCTGATTTGAGTAATTTTGGTATGGTTGGACTCGTGGTTGAATGGGGGTTCGGATTTTGTATGTTTTACCGGATTCCGAGATATGGGCACCACGGGTGATTTTTGGGGCGCAATTTTGAATTTTTGAAAAATATTAGTATTTTGATATGGAATTAATTCCTATAATTTTTGTGGGCTGAATCAAATTATTCTGATTAGATTCGAGCCGTTTGAAAGTTGATACGCGCATAATGGAATTTCTGGAGCATTGTTTAGCTTGCTCAGCATTGGATTTGTCTTATTCGAGGTAAGTAACTCTTCTAATCTTGGAGTTGAGGGTATGAACCCTGAATATATGTATTTCGTAAATTGTTGGGAAGTGACGCACATGCTAGGTGATGGGCATGTGGGCGTGCACTATAGAAATTGTGACATAATTGTTTCTATGGAATTTTGTAGTTAAATGATAAAGATTTTATGAGTTAAAGAAATTGAGCCGTAAAGCATATTAAAAATCATGTTGAGGCTATGTGCCAGTATTATTGGGACCCATAGAGGTTATATTGTTGTGAAATATTTATTTTAAATTGAAAATTCATACTTAGTCATATTTATTTCATTGCATATCATATCTCATAGTCTGTTGTTATTTATTGATACATCATATCATCATTTTGGGCTATTCTCATGACATTGTGAGCCCATGAAACGGAGACTGGAGAGATTGATGACTGAGGGAGGCCGAGGGCCTGATTGTGAGGATAATTTTGGGATCGGGCTGCACACCGCAGCAGGCGATGTTGGCTTTATATGTATTATACTATTGCACGTGAGTTGGCCGTACGGATCTATATATTATAATATTGTACGTGAGTTGGTTGTGCAGATCTATATATTATACTATTGCACGTGAGTTGGCCGTGAAGATCTATATATTATACTATTGTACGTGAGTTGGCTGTGCGGATCTATATATTATACTATTACATGTGAGTTGGTCGTGCGGATCTATATATTATACTATTGCACGTGAGTTGGCCGTGCGGATCGCGATATTATTATAGCACATGAGTTGGCCTTGCGGATCCAGATATTATTATAGCACGTGAGTTATCCGTGCAGTACGTGAGTTGTCCGTGCGGATTCAAATATGATATTAAAGTACGTGAGTTGTCCGTGCAGCACGTGAGTTGTCCGTGCTTATAGCGCTTGGGCTGTAGGAGCCCCTCATGAGTCTGTACACCCCCAGTGAAAGCAGTCGACTATAAACAGGGATCGGGCTGCACGCCGCAGCAGGTATTGTATAGTGCTGAGTGATTGAGTGCGCTGAGCACAGTGAGAGAGAATACGAGATAATGAGATTGAGTACTCTGAGAGTGCGAGTACATGAGTGCAATATCTAAGATACATTGCATTGACATGCACACATGACATATATGCATAGAGATGTGTTTTCCTCATGTTGTACGGTATCACATTATTCATAATTTCTCTCACATGTTGACAGATGGACATAGTGATGCATTTGTTTTACACTGGTTATCTAGGAAAGAAAATGAGATATTTTATTTATAATTGAAAGGATTTTCGAAAAATTACTGTTTTTAAACTTATTCATATTTTTGGTAATCTTCGGTATACGATTCAGATTTTCATTGACGTACTTGAAAGGCAGAACTATTTTCAGAAGTCATGATTTAGCTGAGCCTTTATTCTTGAGTTACTTCTGGTATTACTTGTTTAATATTGTTATGAACTATTGTTGGTTATGGAAGTTAGACTCTGACCTTGGTAGAAGCCCGTCACTATTTTCAACCTACAGTTAGGTTTGTTACTTACTCAGTACATGGGGTCGGTTGTACTGATACTACACTTCTGCACATTGCGTGCAAATATTGGTTGTTGTTGTTGTTGTGCTCGATGGTTACGGGATCTGAAGATGTACCTGCGTTCCTGTTGTAGCTGCCTCTTGTTTAGGGTAGCCTTAGATTTATAGAAGCTCTATTTATGTATTATCCAAACAAACTATGTATTATTTCATTTCCGCTTTGTATACTCAATTCTTAGAAGCTAATGATTTGTACTACTAGTTCTTGGGGAGATGTATTGGTTTTAGATATTTTCTTTTAATTAATTTCATTGGAATTTGATAGATGGAAATTGGATTTCCTAACGGGTTGGGTTAGGTGTCATCACGCCTAGTGAGATTTTGGGTCGTGACAGAATTGCATCCTTTCATTTAAAAGATTTTTGAAGGCGAAAGTACGTAGTTTAAATAGAATTTTAAATTTCAGTCGACGTTCGATTTATCGTTCGGGTTCCGTTTTCGCTCTAAGATTTTAGTCTTGATCTGGGTGTTCCCTATCTCCTCTCGCTGCTGCTTGTCGCTTAGATTTTCGTCATTGTAAAATTATTTTGGAGGCTCCTCTCTTATACAGTGAAGAAGATTTGCTCTATAGGTTCTCTTCTATATCATCTACTCATCTTTTACTTATTTTAAGATTCTAGTTTTGCATTTTGAAAAGTGATTCCGAGATTGAATGAATTCTGCATTGTTTGAAATACTTTAAGAGAAGGAACTCTTCTAATTCTTCTTTTTTAGTTTTGTTATTACGTATGAAATGTGCTTCTGACTCTCTCATTAACATTGTTTAGATTTGTTTAACACCTTAGAATTTGTTTCATTTTGGATAAAGAAATATGATTGTTAAAAGTTTTTTCGTGGTTCAGTCCATTGTTCAAGTTGCCTAGTCTTGTTTCTTTATAAATATGTTAGAATCAGTACATATATCCATATATATTAAATCATTGTATCTTAAACTTTTACAATGAATTGGCTGCACAAAATAGTAGGTTGCCCATTTTTCTTCTTTTTCTTCTTTTATTCTTTTAAGTAAAGATGCATGTCTAAAGTTTTCATTAGTCTCGTTACAGATTCTTAGGTAATTAATTCATGTATTTGTTTGAAAGTTCATGTATTAGTGTTAAAATGATATTCGAATTAGCTATTTCAAGGAATAAATAATTGGAGTGGTAAACAATATTTATAAGGTAGCGAGATGAATCATGAACTAATTTAAGACTCGTTGCAATAAGAAATAATAATAAAATTATACAAATAAATGTTTTGAATCTGAAAGAGACAAAACAAATGAAATAATCTAAAACAATAGAAAAACTTTAGATGTACATTAAATATTAGCCCATGTGTTCATATCCGAACCTTGGATTGATATGATTAAATAATAAAAGGATCATATGCGCATTCCGCTTCTCGATACCTTTAAATTTAAAATAATTATGTTATAATCATGTGTACCTTCCGTACCTTGTTTAACATTTAATTTCAAAGAAATATATTGTGTGCGTACCGCATCTTGGTGAACACTATAAAAAACAAATATAATAATAATAATAATAAATATATATATATATATATATATATATATATATATATATATATATATATATATATATATATATATA